>JACDJE010000094.1:816497-1030858 GCA_016647715.1 Pavo muticus | reverse complement strand
AAAAAAAAAGAGGGATTTTAATGCAATATTTCTCAAGTGAATAATTGGAATGTAGGAAAGGAAATCCAGTAGCGGTACCAACAGTCTGAATTAAGTGAGGCGTTAGGATCTCATTTGGTAGCTAGCAGTATGTGACAGAATGTATAGATGACTACTAGTAATCATTCTAAATAAGTAGATGTTTGTAAGTGCTGTGTTCTAAAAAATCCTGTTGCCAACTGATCTTAGAATTAAGGTGATGCTCCTTTGCATCCTATCATGTTTGCACCTGAAGACTAAAAAGTCCACTGTGAATATCAGCTAATGTCTCTCTGCTGCACTGTACGAGGGACGCGGTACCACCACTGCTTGAAGGGATGAGAAACACAGAAGACTAAGGAACTAATATGGAAGCATCAGAAGGACTGAAGAATTAGAATTCATTTTCAGTGCTCAGGCTTAAACTGTGTGGAACCCAAAAGGAAGCGTGTCTCTTGCCTCCTGGTCCTCTGTTGCACGTCAAGGTTATTCTTTTTGCTAATGATTCAGTGCCACTGCTGTTGCCAGTAAGTATCACTACAGCAAACTATCTATGTTGTTGAAAAGCCAAATAGCATTTCAGTTCAACCTGGATAAAACTGTTCATGCAGTCAGGGCTGCAGCTTTTCTTGGAAAATGAATTCAATTCTAGCAGAAGCTCTGGCATGGCGTGAAACCATTTCTGCCATGCATCTGTCCCAGATACCTGTAGAGACAACAGCAGAAGGCATCTTGCTGACAAGAATGCAGCTGGTGTTAAAGATCTTGAATATGAAGTATCTGGGTGGGCATTGCAGTCAGTGTGGTACTTAATATTGCCGAAGTGAAATGAGTGGATTGCGCACTCTTTCTTTTTACTTTTGAATAGCAGTTCATCATTTCATAATGTATTCAACAGTATTAATGTGTAATTAAGCCCTCAACATAAACGCTCAGGTACATCTCTTTGCTCTAAATGAATAACCTGCCATGTTGGATTGCTGTGTGACAGATGAGAGATGAAAGAGGAGATAATCTTTTTCTTTTGATGTAAATGTACATGTTTTGTGATAATGTTATATGACAGTCCATTAGGCAGAACAAATAGAACAGTGAAGTTGAGATGACATAAGCAATCATCTAAGAAAATTTCTTAATCAGTATTCATGATCTCTGCAATAGAAAAGGGGTTTCATCCATTAATTCAGGGGCTCATTTTGGTATCTTGATGACGCTGAGGAAAAAAAATTTCAACTGAAATTAATGGAATTGATTTTTCTGTTTAAGTAGCTATATATTAATTAAGGGGACTAGAACTCAATCTCTCTTTTCCATAATAGCTGCCTTAAGACACTTGAGCTTCAGACATATCACAGAACAGGATAATAGGAATATTCTAAATACTAAAAGGAGATTGTGGCTTGATTAGCCTACTCTCAGTAATAATTTATCTCTAATTTAAAGTCTTAAAGCCTAATCTAAGGATCTGCAAGAAACTTACTAGCCTATGATATACTTAAGATCAATAAAGCAATGAAAGTATGGCAGTCTCCAATGTCACACTCAGAAATGCCATGTTTATGTAGTTGTTCAATCATTAATAGGAAATGATAACCTTCACACCATTTGGATGTTGTGTGAAGATAGATATCTAAAATACTCTAAATGTGTCTGAATCTTTGAATAAAACTGATTTTTTCAGTCCCATAATGTTCTTTAATTATAAAGCAATTATCTCTCTCAAGTTACATATAAAATGATATGGTAGTTGTTAGCCTCTATTTTATATCTTGTCATTTTGTCCTCAGTCATCCTTGCTGTCAATTCAAGGTCATTTTACAACATTTAGATTGATATTTTCCTAAGCTGTCACAGAATTGTAAGTTTAAACCTCAAGATTTTTAACTTTAAAATATTTCACCCAGGTAGATGACACTACTTTTGTTCTAGTCGTGTAAAGAGACCTGTGATATCAGGCACGTATTCTTTTAGGCAGTATGCTTTGAAGAGTCACTGAAATTTACCCTATCTGCAAACATGCCTAGTCCAGGATATTAATAGTATCGGAGCTGTATGCTCTCAAAGCGCAGCAGTACACACACACAGGGTAAGATGAAGGCCATCTACACGCTCTCAGTGCTCAGGAGTGATGTACTGTAGCACAGAGACTGGTGCCAACTGCTGTGTCCCCGTTCTGACATGCTGGTCTTGCTCCAGCTGCGTGCAGTGCTTGCAACAGAGTCTGTGGACCATTTTATTGTTGTACCCAAAGGGAGAATTCTTCTGCACTGCAATTTGTTGCTTCTAGACTCCCTTTATGTCATGATTTCCTTCCTGCAAAAAGGACTGGAGCAGGACAGAGAATTTCATCTCATACTAATGAATGAGGTTTCCTTTCCTATTTGCTTGCCTTAACTTCAGAGAAACACATGGGGACGGCCTGCTTATGTGACCTTCTTTTCTTACTGTACAGCTCCAGTACACCTCTAAACTCACAGCAGCGTATTTCTTTTCCTTGTAACACATTGATTAGGGGTAAAATCCAGAGGAGTCTGTTTTTGCTGAGAGCACAGAGTTTGGTGGAAACGTCTGAATTTGTGGTTGGTGTGCACAACAAAGCCTTTATTCAAATTGTTTTCATCTCATTTACATGAAACCTAGAGTGTTGATTATGCCATCTTACATTTTTTTCTTTTTTTTCTAAACGAATAACATTCAGTAATAAAGTTGGAAGCACTGTGCTCTGTTTCCACAGCTGCAGCAGTCTCTTGCAAAGAAAACAATAGCTGCACATACACATATGCATTCCAGCTGTTTCTTACTCCCACATTCTCCTTTCCCCTTTTTGTACTCCCATTTGAGTAGATAAATTGTCTCAGTGGCAGGGAAGGTTAGTAGCGGGTATGATGAGAGCTTAATAATGTTTTGTGAAAAACAGGAATTAATGTATGAAAATACTGATTGCACGGGCTGATTTAAAGTTTAAACTTCTGCTTGAGTTTCATTACACCGTTTTTATTTTTCACTGCACAAAGTGCCCCTTACAAACAGGGAGATTAACCTGAAGGAAAAGGTCTCTGTTTCTTTTGTGTCCCAGCTTGGTTCTGTAGTGAGCTATTTTTTCTTTAGAACTGGCAACCCTAAAGACAGGAGATTTCTTCCTGCTGTTCCCCATGCTCTGCCTCCCTCCTGGGGTGACTGTGGTGTCAGCGGGAGGTGGGCAAGATAAAAGACAGGACCACTGGTGCACGTCCTCAAGATGCAAAATTGGCCAAATACAAAGCCACAAGGAGCACCATTTTCTGTGTCGATTCTCCCGCTTTCAAGCAACAAGGTCCTGGGGCTGCTGAGCCACCACAAGGTAATCGCTGAAAGTCTCTCTAATTCTTGCTATTGATAAATGTTTATTTTTGTTAATATAGCTCTGGGTGGCATTGCTAGGTGCCAGATATGTTCTCAGTACAAGCAGTATAGTCGTGTAAGGACATGATTTTAGATGACTAAATGTCAGGGCTTGCATGAGATCAGAATTTCCAAATGATTCTGAGGCTAGGGTTCCAAATGCCATTTAGTTAAACAAGCATACCTGAATGCCTGTAGCTCCTTGGAAAAGGATAATTGATCAAAAAACCTGTGTAATTCTTAGTCCGTTAGTAAATCATTGCATGGCTGAGGGTTGTGTTCAGGGTCACTCTGCCTTCCCTGCCCTTCCTGGGCTTCTTGTCAGAGCAAAGCAGAAAGGTGAGGCAGCTACATCCCCCCAGGTCTCACCCCAGCCTATGCTCAACATTCCATCAATTCAACAGTTGGGAGCCAGGGCCACGGGGATCATAAGGACCATGTTTATTTTAGAAAATGGATGGTCTTTGTCATCCTCAAATTTCTAGAAAATTAACCGGTGTTGGCAGGCCGTGGCATGGTGCTCTGGATCAGCTCCTCTGAGCCCTCCAGCCATAGCTCATCTCCAGCGAAGAACTGTCTCCATACTCTAGAGGAAACTCTTTGATCTTTCTGCCATAAAGTCATGCACCTGCCATCTTGGAGAAGCAACCTGCTAGCTATAGTAACAATTCCATGTGTCAATAAAACTGTTTCATGCCTAGTTCAAACCACTGGGAAAATACTGTAGGTATGCAGAATGTCATAGGCACACCTGTAAGCAGAGAGAAAAATAGGCAACGTAAGCCAACACATCATTTCTTTCATTATATCCTTAATATCTATTGTTTAGCACAGGGGTTGATCTTATGACTGATCATGTTCTCACATGTAAATCATTTCCTTCACTCCATAGTGTTCAGAATTTTAACCAGGTCAGAATGCTGCATGGCTGATTTGTGAGTTATTTCCATACCCCTAGCATCACTCATATTCATAGGACAAACTTACTTTGGTCATGTTTCAAACAACTATCTGACTGAATTCACACTCATGTTTAAACTACATGTTGAACTGAAATGTTAGCTATAACTTTACTTTGGAATCAAGTATCTGGAACTCACAGCAGAAAAAAATCTTTTTCCTGCACTGCTGCAGAGGTTACTGTTTTTGAAAGACAAACTAACTTCTGTTGTACAGACCCAGGGCTCCTCAAGATTGTTTCTGGGAAGACTACATTGCTCAAAAATCAAGACTTCTATGGTAGCGTGTAGAAAACATATAACTTGGAATTGGACACAGGCATCAGTACTGAAGAGAAGGGATACGATTGACAGATTTTAGTTAACCTGGTCTAAAGCGCACATTCATGAAGAATGCTGAGATGTCTACTGCCTGCTTTGTCTCTCACTAAGAAATTTGAGTTTTAAAAACCTGGGCAGATTCAGTATAAAGCATTTAGCTTTTATGGCAAATATTATGGATGCAAAATCACATTTTTGTGTTTCTTTCATGTTGGTCAGTGGCGGATCAGGGAGTTTGCATATTGCTGCTGTGCTTTTCCCCAGCCTCTCTGGAGGGCTGGAAGCAGAAGGGCCTCTGCACAGCTGCCACTTTGCTAACAAGTACCTGACAGAGCTCAAACCAACTTTGGGCTAAGTAAGAGTAAAAACAGCTGCCCAAAGTAACAGCTTTTTCGAAAAATCAGGGTTTGTAAACTGAATGCTAAAGCCTGATCCACTATAAAGAGGTCTTTATTATGTTTATTTGCTCTCACTGGTCGTTGAGTCCTGTTTCTAATCATTTGTGGGGTGTTGGTGTTTTTTTTCCCCACAAGCTTGGACCTGTGAGGTGGGGGAGCCTCCAGGCAAAACAATGTCAGTGATTCCTGCATTCCTCACTCACATGAAATAGCTGTGTTTCAAACTATCCTTATACAAACAGCAAGGGGTAATGTTGTAGTAGACCCGATAACGGAGTATCGGGTTGTGATGGGACAGGACCTCCCCCGCTCTATGGATAATGTATGACGCATGCTTGAAGGGCATAGATGACGTACATAGAAGATATGTAGAGTATATAGGCTGCCATCTCCTTGCAATAAACGCCTTTTGCTACATCCCCATATTGGTGTCTGTGTTGCTATGGCCCTAGCGAGCTCTGATCGCTAGCCCCTGACGGTGCGGCTTGGGACCACGGCGGTTGCTGGAGGAAACAACTGGTGCCCCGTGTGAGGACAGGATCGGACCGTCACCCCTTCCGGCAACTGTCAGCACAGTAGTGGCGCTGCGCCGGGGCTTGTAAGTCGGCGGGAGACAGCGAGGCTGCACCGAGGTCCTGTCCCGTCACAACCCGATACCCGTTATCGGGCCAACTACAACAGGGTAAGATGTCACAGCCTGTTCTTTAGCAGTTGTTAAACCTCTTTCTTTAACAAGGAAGTGCGTAATGATCAGTAATGATTCCTTTTGTTAATACAGCATACATACCTCGGTACTATCACTCTCTGACTCCTTTTCTTTTTTAAATAATCTGTTCTGAATCCTAGTCTGTAATTTATTTTAGAATTTGAGAAAACTCATTCAGCATTTCCTAACATATGCAAACATAATAAATTTTCTACATGCTAGCAAAAGTCCCTGAAATTAGAAACTTAAAACTGTGCTTCTTTGTTAATCTTCAGTGAACTTTGAAAGAATCCTCCTTTGAAGACAATTAACGCAGTATTTTAAAATTACGAAAGCTTAAAATTAATAGTTTTTTACATTGACATTACAAAATCAAAAACATCTGAGCTTCTTGATGGAGAGCCTACCATGAAGTTAAGGGGAAAGTGCTCAGTAGAAAACTACTTAAGATGTTTTTAAAGAAAACTGGTTCGATGAACATATGTTTAAGACTCCATAAGCGCCATGGGGTTGAGACATGCCAAGAGAAATTCTTTCCCTTACAGGCCTTTAGTCTTGCTCTCTGCTTCAGTTGAATAGCAGTGAAAACGTATCAGTATCATTGATCTACTTCCGTACTTTGGTTTGTTCTTTGGATGAGAAGTGGATAAGTAGTTTAGCATTTCTAGGGACATCAGAAATGGGAAATTAGACCTCCAAATGTTCATGCATTCCTCAAGTTGAGCTCAAATTGACTTTAGTGTCTCCGTGGGGATTTATATCCACAAAGACTCCAGCACCTGAATGTATAGTTGACCCTTAGCAACTTAATGGTCACTGCTCCTTGAGAGAGAGAGTAGGAGTAATATACAAGCCACTGGCTTAGCTGTGTGTCCTTGTAGATTGAAACAGGAAGGGAAATCATGTTGGAAAGCAGTATCAAACCCAGGATGAAGGATTTGCTTGTTTGTTGATTTAATTTAAGAAATCTCCAAAATATTTCTCTCAGCATTCAAGAGCCAAAGGTCATATGAAGTCACCAGGATACTCTCCCTGGGAGTCCGTGGCTTTCAAGTTTCCACTACCAGCAAGTAAACAGTGCTGTAACAGTCAGCTACCACTATACAGCTGCCTTAGCTGGAACAGTTATTGCAGTGTTTTTACTGTAAACATCTGAACAACTTCCACACTAATAAAATCAAAATGAGAGTACAAAATCCACCATGCAGAGACATGCCCAAGTGGTAAGGAATAATAACAAAAATCTTTTTGTAATTTATAATTTTCAGTGGGTATGTTATTAACATTTCAAATAATTTTTACTTAGGTTTTTTTTTTTTTATAATTTTTACTTAGGGTGTTGTTTGTTTGTTTGTTTGTTTGTTTAACAAGAACAGAAGGCATTTTTCAGATTTCTACTAGGCACAGACATGGCCTAGAATCTTCGAGGGGCAGGGTGGAAGAAAGGACAGTATGGACATATGAAGAATTCACAAGTCCTGAACACCTATACTTTTTACAGAGTGCTGTCACTCTTTCACCTTTGCGTGAATACTGTCCATGAAGGTCAAAGTCTGAAAAACAATACAATTACTTTGTGCAGCTTGTCAGCATTTACATTTATTATTATTAAATTATTTATTATTTATATTGACCTGGTTACTAATGTTATTACATTGAGGAACTCCAGACTATTCTTGATCATAAATTGCTTTCTGTATTTGGGATTAAATTCAACCAAAGCATTCTGAAGAATTAGCTAGTTGGTGGTGGAAAACTATGAAATCTACAGAATGTATTCCACAGAAATTTCTTGGCAGATAGTGAGCTCATGTGCTAGAGTCTAGAGGATTCCCCCAAAGTCAGCATGTGCCTCTATTTCCTTTATGTTTTGCCATGCTCATTTATTTCTTCCCTTGCGCAGTCTAAATACAGTTTCAAGGTAATTTTGAAATACTTTTCCTTTAGCTACTTATGCCATTTACTTCAATATAATCACTGTCTTTTGCTCAGATTGCTTTGTTTTCTCATGAAACATGAAAGTCCTTTGAAAACTTAATCCTTTCACTGGAAAAGTAATAGTGGCACATAATGGATCTATTAGAAAGGCATGTGGTGCAGAAGTGAGCAAATCCTGACCGCTTTTGTGATAGTGAAGAGTGTCCTGATAGTTATAGGTTGCTGTTCCATTGAGACATTTCTGCAGTTGAAATACTCTAACTTAAAAGTGATTATTTACATAAGTCAATTTACATATACATATCTATTTGTCTGTGTGCATGTATGTATATCCAGAAGCATATCTGCCATAAATACCGGACATATACACATATGGGAAACATACCAAAAGCACATGAAAGCAGAATTTGAGCAAGACTGTTCTGTGTGTATTATAACCAGCATGATAAATAACTTAGTGCAACAAGATGCACTGCTGTATTTCAGATATTTTACTAAGAATCATGTGTAATAACTAAGAAAAATGTGTAATAACTGAGGCTAATTCTTTATATTTTTTTAGTTCCATATTTTTCAGATAACCAGTGTAGGAATTTCATGCTTGGATATATAATTGAAAAGCCCTGGCTGGGAAATCTGCATGTTGGTTATGAATTTTTTATGTGAATTAACTTTGTATGAGTTTCATACTTGCTGTGTAAGCTTTGTCAAGAAGCAGCTTAGTTTGCAGTGTGCTGTGCTGTTGCCCATTCCCCTCACATTCTGCTTCTGTGTCAAAGAGGTAGCAGGGTCTCTATTACACCAACATCACTGTAAAGAAAATTCTGTCTTCCAGCAAAATTAGTGTCACAGGAGAAACTGCCCAACTGGGGCTGGGTGGTGATCTTTAGTCTGGCAAGGATCAAGAAGGCAAGAACTGTGCACTAGAATAGCAGGGTGGGAGCTTCAGTCAGATCAAATGAGGGGAATTTGCTGGAAGAGTTGAGCAAGGCAGTGGGAGAGAGAAAGGGAAGGAAATTAAATGTCTTCTGAGCATAGTCCCTGAGGACTCTCAAAGAAAGAGTGAACTGAAATTTGGGGCACTGCCATTATTCATTGTGGTTTCCTTGCTGTAGTTTACCTGTTCTGAAGGAAAAATGCAGTACTCAAATCATGGAAATGATGTGGTTATTTGTGTGTGCATTACATTTCTTTCAGGGAAGTAAAGTATAAAGCCCAGAAAACCATAGTTTTGGAAGTGCGCTGTAACTACTGCAGTCTGTCCTGTCTCAGCACCAGCCTGTGAGTTTTGGGACAATTGGATGGCAGGGCTCCAGATGCGCAAACTAGTTACAGATAGATAGAAACAATGCTCTGAAAAAGTTTCAGAGAGACAAAGAGAAGTAATGCTGCTTAAAGCAGAGGAGGGCAACACCCAAAGCTTCTGCAGTTATTTAGTTGGACTACAGCTTCTGGTTCTGTGAAAATAACAAAAGTCCAAGAATAAAATGGAAGTTAACACAATTATTACAGCTTGGCAGGCATTAAGGACATCTATGTTGCCTGCTGAAATGTTGTCCAGGCAGACGCCATATAGAAGCAGACTAAGTTATTTATGGGCAGGCAGAGCCTAATGTTTTTAATTCTGTAGATAGCTCAGGAGGCCAGTCAGATTGGCAATATTAGCAGAATGTGTCAGGAAGTCCTAGTTCCTATTACCACAAAATAGTAAAGTATTTTTGAGGAGGATTCACAGTAACAAGGCACCTAGCAGTTCTACTCATGGCTGAGAATTTCATCTGTTTTTACAATCAGGGAGAAGCCTCCTTTTGTTTACAGTGTGCTGATAAATTTTATTTGTAGCATCCAAGTGATAAAAACTGACTTGTGCTTAATTTTTGTTACTGCTGCCCATGCCGAATTGATTTTCTAATGTTATGGATACTATACATATTCTTTTCTTGTAGACTTATGCTGCAGGATTTATTATCCTATCCTTTAAATATACTGCTGTTGCAGTTTCCAAGTGTAGTATAGGTATATACTGTAACTATGTTTACCACTGTCAAATCATGAGGTATTGTAAAAATTGTATTCATCAAAATATTTTTTTATAATCATTGTGAAATGGTGACATGAGAAAGCTTTCTATGGAGGAAAAAAAATGTATCTCAAAATGTCAGTGCTCCTGTATATCTAGATATTTTGACTAACTCAGTTTCTGACAGGAAACATTTCAGAGAAATGTTAGGCATAGACAGAAAGTGAGTGCTGAACAAAAGATCTGTGATGAAATTATCACTTTCTTTTCAGTGATTTCTCATAAACATCTTTCATTATAGATTGCCTTTTAGTTAGGGCAACCCTAACTCACCATCCATACATGCTTGCGCCTCTTCCGTAGGAGATGAATACATCCCACAGCATGGGACTGTAGGTGTTCTGGACTCGAAGGGGTGCAGAGCCAGGCCCCATCACGTGCATGCTGATGACTGACTCAGTTTTTATAACATTAGCAATATCTCTGCTAAATCATAGCCCATATGCATATTGCACGATGGATCACCAGAAATCTGATCATTGGGGCTTCAGGATTGCACATGCTGTGAGAGCTGGGCCTGAGTCAGGGCTGTGGTACTTATTCATGCTCAAAAAGACAATGCAATCATTCTGCTTTCTAAGGTTTGTATTATACATGAGGGATACTGGAAAAGTCTGTGAGTTTGACTGCTAGCTTTAAAATAGTAATGCCTAACTAATGGTTTGCAGGCAGCATGTTGCCTCTGAGATTCTCTGAGATTGCTCACAGCTACAAGGAAATTAAAATGCTAAAAATGAGGCCAGAAGGGAGGGGAGTGTGTGATGTGCTGTGTCATGTTACTTGTTCAGTATTGTTGCCCAATGGTCAACGAGGGGGAAACCACTCTTCTAAATGCTCGTGAAGTAAAACAGATGCCATTCTCCCGTTTCAGCAGATTTAACAGTATAACCTTGTTAGTTTTTGACATATGCACTCTGAAATATTTCAGATAAAAATTGCTTCATGCTTAAGAATTTTTTCTATCAGTTATACGCATGGGTGTCCATGGGTAAGGGCCTGAGGGTTTTCTTTTCCCCCTGCCTGATGCAAATGTCTGTCTCCTGCCTGCCCCCAGGTACCAGATACACACCGGCCTTCAGCACTCCATTATACGGCCAACCCAGCCCAACTGCCTACCTCTGGATAACGTCACGCTACCTCAGAAGCTGAAGGAGGTTGGTTATTCAACACACATGGTTGGCAAATGGCACTTGGGGTTTTATCGCAGAGAATGCATGCCCACACAGAGAGGATTTGACACTTTCTTTGGCTCACTCTTAGGCAGCGGTGACTATTACACTCACTTCAAATGTGACAGTCCTGGAATATGTGGCTATGACCTGTACGAGAATGATAATGCAGCTTGGGATCACGACAATGGCATCTACTCCACACAGATGTACACGCAAAAAGTACAACAAATCTTAGCTTCTCACAATCCCAGGAAACCTATATTCTTATATATTGCTTACCAAGCTGTTCATTCACCTCTTCAGGCACCAGGAAAGTATTTTGAACATTATCGTTCCATAAATAACATAAACAGGCGAAGATATGCTGCGATGCTAGCTTGTTTGGATGAAGCCATAAACAACGTAACCCTTGCTTTAAAGAAGTATGGTTACTATGACAATAGCATTATCATATATTCTTCAGATAACGGTGGGCAGCCAATGGCTGGAGGAAGTAACTGGCCTCTCCGAGGGAGCAAGGGGACATACTGGGAAGGAGGTATCCGTGCTGTTGGGTTTGTCCATAGCCCCCTTCTGAAAAACAAAGGTTCTGTGTGTAAGGAGCTTGTGCACATCACAGACTGGTTCCCCACTTTGATCACACTGGCCGAAGGACAGATTGATGAAGATATCCAGCTAGATGGCTATGATATATGGGAAACCATTAGCGAAGGCAGACGTTCTCCACGGGTAGACATCTTACACAACATTGACCCAATTTACACCAAAGCCAAAAATGGGTCTTGGGCAGCTGGCTATGGGATCTGGAACACTGCAATTCAATCTGCCATCAGAGTGAATCATTGGAAACTACTGACAGGAAATCCAGGATATAGCGACTGGGTTCCTCCGCAGGCCTTCAGCAACGTGGGCCCCAACCGCTGGCATAATGAACGTGTTTCTTGGTCAGCTGGCAAAACTGTGTGGCTTTTCAACATAACTGCTGATCCATACGAACGGGTGGACCTCTCTGCAAAGTATCCTGATGTAGTGAAACAGTTGTTGAGGAGGCTTTCACAGTTCAATAAGACTGCGGTTCCAGTTCGGTACCCACCTAAGGACCCACGGAGTAACCCAAAGCTGAATGGAGGAGTCTGGGGTCCATGGTTTAAAGAGGATGAAAAGAAGAAGAAGTCAGATAAAAGTAAAGGTGCTAATAAGCAAAAGAAGAACAAGAACAAGAAAAAAGCAAATCGGAAAAAAGGACAATCATTACACTGTCGATCACGTCTTGCTGGTGGATAGACTTTGAGCATGCTAGTTTTTGCCAAGCCTAAGACAGCTTGGCCCAAGTTCCTTGAATTCTGACAGAATATACCAGAAATGCCTGCTCTGCACTATGGAGGAAAGCTGTCATCTTTTAATTTGTTCTCAAATTTCACTAGGACGAGATATCTTAACACTCTGCCTCAAACGTACATAAACATCCACGTGACAGACTTTTTCCTCTACAGGAAGAATGGTGCTCTTCCATCACAGCTACATTCCAGATAAGAACACGATTACTAGCTTCAGAAGGCCCATTTTTGATGGACAAATGATTGTTCCTTGCCTGAATTAATTAAAATTTTTTGAGAGTCTGGAGTGGCAGATGATTCATAGAAGGGAAAAACAAAACTTGAGAACTTCTGTAGGTCTGAGAGTGTTAGCCACCAACCTGTGACATTTTTTGATAAAACACAGCAAAAATTGAAGCCAACGGTAACTTTTTTGGGGGTGTTGGGGAGAGGAACATGATAGTAGGAAAGCTGCTTTGAATTAGACTGTGTCTCTCTTAGATAAACCAGAAATACTTTTAAAATTCCCTAAATGTGCTAACCTTTCCTCATTTGTAGTAAAACCAGAAGATTGTTATCAGCACACATGAATAACTAGCACATGCCATGTGTAATTTATTATAGGCATAGGCAAAAGCACATCACCAAAGTGAATGTAATATTTAAACACTTTAAGATATCTATACTACAGTACATGCAAGACGTAATTTATTTTACAGCACAATACTTTCTTCTTTTCCATTAAAACTTTAATTAGTGGGTGATGCAAGGGTTGTTTATTTGTTTTTCCTTTGATTTTTAATTTTATTTTCACTCAGTCATTCAGAGTTTTATTCAACAGATCCACATCCTCAGAGTACTGTAAAACAAGAAAATGCTGTAGACACTGCTAGGATGAGAGAGGAGAATGATTCAGGTACATCATTTCAATATGTATTTGCCTCCAATTATTTTGAATGTAACAAAGTGATTATTTAAGTAGTCACGTGAATATTGTTCAGTTTCTGTACAGAAGCTAGGCCATCTTTGTGTTTGGGGGGAAAAATCTACTTTAAACTTTTTATTTATATGGCTATTAAAATAGTTTATTTTTATGGCATTCAGGAAAGTAGTCTGTCTCTTTTCTTGCACTGAAGATAACAATTCTGTCCTTGTTTATTTTAAACAAACTTAGTAAGCTTTTTATTATTGTTTCAAGGGTGATTTTGACATTTAACTTTTGAGGCAGAACAACTTCTTCCAATATGTATATGATTTGAGACCTCCTTCACCTTTGCCTCCTTCCAGTATGTCTGTGAGGATGATTAATGGATGCACAGATTGTATATTCTTGGTGATCTGTGATAATTGATACAATACACATACACATTCAAGTCTCAAGATGAATTACGTAAAATAGATGATTCATTTGCTAAATAGCTGATAACACAGTTTGGTAAAATTTAAAGTAAGCATGCTTTCCAACCACATCTCATTTGATTCAGAAACACATTCATATAAATTGACTACAGTTGAAAAATGAAAACATTTCTAAAATCAATGCACAGTAAAATCTGAATCACATTCAACACTCCAAAATGTCCCCAATCTTTTTTAAAAGAAACTAACTGCAGGTATATACTATCAAAACCTGGTAATTTGCAAATTTGCAGCTACAAAGCAGAATAAAGCTGTCATTAGCAAATATTTAGAAACAAGCTAGTCAAATTTTAGTGTTACTTCTATAATGCGTACACTCAGAAGATCTAATGAGTGGACTTCTTGACTAATTGCTTGTAAATAAAGGGATAATGTGTGTGTGCGCATAAGTGTTCAATATTGTTACTACTCTTTTCCATTGTGTGATCTCTAGGGGAACAGTTAATCTTATTAGAAATCTGTCTACCTTTACTTAAAATGCAGAACATTCAGTGAGTAATTAGGAACTCAGCCTTTCTCTAAGAGAATTTCTCAGTTCTTTTGAAGGTACCATTAGTGTCCTTAAAAGGAGCGATAATAACTTCTTGAGATATTATACTCCAAATTGTCTTGTGTAAAATACATGTCTTTGAGAAAAAGTGAGACTTTTAAAAGTAGTCTGCGTCAGTTACCAATATACAAATGTGTGTACCAAGTAGACAAATGCAGATATACTTTTTAGGATGTATATTTCTAGTCTGGGAAAGAATCTACATTTCAGGAATAAACATTAAGAAAAAAGTCAAGGGAGCAGGAACTGGTTTTGAAACAGTATGCTGTCTGGTTTACATTTTCACACATAAATGATCATATTTATCTTTGAAATATCCCTGTGTTGAACACTGAGTTCAGCATCAGTAAGAAATAGTAATGTTTCTGACTTTCTGTGGTCATTTAGAAAGGGCCAAAATTAGATATGTATGCTAAACTATATATAAAAAGGGATTGAGATATTTTAATCTATTTTGGCATAATATAATTAAGACACTGTAATAAAATGTTACACAATCAATGATCATTCTTATCCACGAAATGTTTCATCAGTGCTTTGGCTGTTACTGGTCTAAAGCAACCAGGGAGCATTATTCTCTGATAACATGTTATTTTGTGATTATTTATTTCTGTTTTCTTTTTTTCTCAGGCAAAATGAGAGTCTTTGAATACAAACAGTGCAAAGCAGAACAGTGGATCAGTTCTTGCATGAAATATATGTGCCACAATGTAAGTGTTTGTAGAGCCCACATTAGGAGTACATTTTCTAAGGCTGCAGTGGCTGTCAGTTAGGATGATTCCCTTAAAATCAAAACTCTGATCTGGTTTAGGGCAAAGGTTGGATTTACAGTGGGTTAAAAACATGCACAATTTTAAAGCCTTCTTGTACCTTTTGCTGAGAAGATCCTGCTGTGAAAATACCACATTGCCATTTTCCTGTCTACTTCTACTCATTACTTCTGTTTTCACTCCAACAATACATTGGTCTCTTGTTTTTGGTGTTACTACTCTGCTCGCAAACCAAACTTTCTGTTTACAGAGTTGTAAGTAGTATGTTCACTCACAGAGCAGGATTTCACAGGTTATTTACATCCCAGGATGTGTTATGTGTCTAATCTCAGGGAAGATATGAGAGGTAAGCGCTGCAAACAGTTCAAAGAAACCACTGAAACCACAGTCCTGCAACTCAGAATCAAAATCAACAGTCCTCCCAACTGCTGGACAGACACACTAAGGCGGTTAATACTTTGCTCAGGATGATTTATTGTGCAAATTTTGAGAAGATCTAGAAAAAAGACTTCATGGGGAGAATGGCAGGAAGGATCTTTTTTTAAGCTATCTCAATTTCTAGGCATATTTAACAAATGCTATGGGTACAACAGAAAGCCAGCTCTGATGATAACTCTCTGATCTGATCTTAGAGACATCTACACCTTTGGAAGGACCAGGGAGACAATATTTCTTCCTTTTCCGTGTGTTGTTGATAGCTGTGATCCTGGACAATAATCCCTACCAAAGCAGCCCCAAGAATGAGAAAGACAAATGCAGGGCATAGAGGAAGAAAGAAAAACATGAAAAAGGAAAAAACACAGAAACACAAAAGCCTTTCGTCAAAATCTGTGCTCCCCAGACATATTATTTCATGCTAAATTTCTTTTAAAATCCTGCAGGCATGAAAAATACTAGTTCTGTCCTTTTTAGGATTTCTCAATCTTATTCTATGAATTGCTTTTCAAATGCTTCAATAATTTTATCAACCAGTGTTATGTTAGCTTTTTGTTACCGTTGTTTCACATGAAGTTGGAGAGAAAAATATTATCCTGGCTACAGGTAAAGACTAGTGGAAGGAAGTACTATGAATGGTAAGTAAATCTAAAATGGCAATCTTTTTGTATGGATCTTGTTGTAAGATGTGAGGGACAGTCCATGAGGTTCTGAAGCTCAGGAATGGAAGATGAGTTGTCATTACTAATGGAGTCATTAGTGTCTGAAGCCATCCAGTAGGTTTCTGTATCTGCTGGGACACACGACTGGTATAGAAAGTGAATTAGGCCATTAAACCCTGCAACTTTCTGTCTCTCTCCCTGGAAGTAATGGATGCTGATTGGATTTCAAGCTGATGAAAGAGCACTCATGCTTCCATCTATCCAGGATTTTACATAATGGGTTATCTGAGGTATCGTCTAGACAACACTGAAACTTAGTTTTTTTGTGGTCTTACTGCAAAGAATAAACTTCTATTATTTTTTTCTTTCACTGCTCTGCACATTCAGCTGTGTGTGCTCAATGCTTTTACACAGCCATCCACAGTTTCAAAGTTGCCTTTTACTCATACAAATATTATTAGCTTTTTGCATCACAAAGTGAGACTGCAACAAAAGTTAGAGCATATGATGTCAGATACTGGGCAGCTGCATTTGGGACTAGGAACTGATGCTCTATTAAATTTTATTTTAATTGAAGTAGCTTCAGATTTGGTTGATGGCAAAGAGTAGCTTCCACAATACAATTAGACCAAAGACATGGATATGTCTGAATTCTCGAACTATAACAAGATACTGAATTCCTTCCAGTGGCATTCTTGAGTGTAAATGGGGATGCTGGATCTACCGACTTTGACTACAAATGTCACTGGGAATTGGTCATTGTCTGAATAAGGAAAAATAATAATAATAACACATGGTGTGATCTGTAGGATTTTTTTTTTTCAGATATAGAGATCTGTGAGCAAAGAACCATATCTCTGCTGACTGTTGTTGGCCATTATATCTGAGTCCTGAAAAAAACAGTTTGTCTTTTTCAGTATATAACATTCACAGGCTAACTACAGGCTCCCTTGGTCATCTTGCTTTAAATTGAGAATATTCCCCCACAAAGTAAATAAAATATAGTTTACTTCATGTTGTGTATATCATAAACTGTACTATCAGTGTGAGGTCCACTTTTCCAAAATATAGCATTAGCTCAGAGAAATACACAGAAATTCACCTGTTGACTACCACTTATTGAACTGTATTCTTAGGACAGCACTAGCTTTGCTCTTTTTGCTCTCAATCGTTTATTATTTTCTGGCTTCCAAGAAAAGGCAGAGAATGCACATTCCAACAAAAAAAAGAGCGTAAGATTTAACTTAGCAGGTAGGTAACGCAAGCTTCACTTCTGTGTTCCATTCCTGTAGAGCAACATACTAAATAAAGCATTTCATTTCATTTCTGTGGAACATATTTTAATGTCTTGATGAAGCAAAGAGGTTATGTAAAAGGCAGGCCAGTGTGAAAAGAGAAATATGTTTCCTTTCCCTGAGTTATGCTTGTTTTCGCCTCTGCCAAATGAGTTAATAATACTAGATATAAATATAGCTTAAAGCATGAAAGAAGTTCTTATTTAGTGCTTGGATTTAAATGGGTTTTGCAACAAAGGTATATTCCATGATACAGTTATAAGCTATTTCATAAATTGCATTTGTATGAGTTATAATCAGGGCAACATTATGAAAGTTTAGCTTGCAACCAAAGTAAAAGGACTGATTAATGAATGTTTTTGTGAATTTCAATAATGAATGGAGAATAGGGTCCTGAAGTGTCATATCAACATAGAATAAAAAATGTTTTTAAAATTCCTCATAAACATCAGTCTCAGTAAAAGTCAAGTATATAATCACCTGAAATTACTGTAGGCCGTGATGTTTGTTGTCATTCCTTAGCTTTGTCTAAAAAGAACACTTTTGAGAATTACTTGACACGACTATGGTTATTCTTCTTTTAAATGAAACTTCGCTTCTGCTCATTAAGATTGTCTAGCACAGAACTACGTGCAAGAGAAAGTGAAATGACTCTAAAACCAGGAACAGTTCTCCATTAAAAGTATCTAATACGCAGTTTCAGAAGGGCCATAACTAGTATCAGAATCCAGTATTTGCTGAAATCCGGTGCGGTAGACTAATTTATTTGTTTTAGATAACAAAGATGTTTTTGTTTTTTAAGGTGGCTAGAGAAGTAGGGAAAACATGGCCCTGTGAGAAAAGGAAGAGTACTAAGCTGTGACTGGTATGGTACACAGAATGAAAAATTTGCAAGTTTCATAAAAGGAACATTTTGGGAGGATAAACAAAATGTCATTATAGAAGTACTTTTCCTGTCATCAGCTGCTGTTTTTTTTGCTAAGAAAATCAAGTGTACAAGCTCTGAATACTGGCAAAACTTCAAGGCTGAGGGTGTAACTAGTAACTTTCTCCTTTCGGCAACCCTCTTAAATCTTTTTCTGACAGCATACCTCTTTTTGTGTTGATTGGTTCATTGGTTTTCATTAGCAAATTTCATTACATTTTATCACTTTGGATGGAGTGAATAGAATTAATTTTGATAAGGAAAGTGTTGAAGCTTTTTGTTCAGTGCTGTTTATCTTTACCAAATCTCTTACGCTCTGAAGTAATCGTTGAGCAATCTCTCTCTTATCCAGACCGATTTCTAGTATACAAGAATAATTGATCTCATATTACTGTATGTGTAGCTACCAAGGATCTGAAAATTACATTGAAATCCTTTCCGCACTGTTCTGGCAGCAGAGAACGGTATCCATCGTAGGCATGGAGATAAAATAAAAGTTAATCTCCACAAAGAAGGGCTTGCAGGGCCATGGAGGGAGCACACAGCCCCAGCCTGCAGCACGATGCCTTCAGCGACTCACAACCTTGCCAGCTACTCTCTTCAAACTCAAATTATTTGAGATTTGTACTGCCACTAGATTTTTTGAGTTCTCTTTGAAAGGAAAAAGGCCAAATGATTAATTTTGCTTTCAATATCAGATGTGAAAATGTGCTTGGCACCCTCCTGTGTTGAACAGCAGCACAAGAACAAAAAGTGCCTGGTTTACATCAAACCTCCTCTGGGTTTCTGTAAAGGAGGAACATGTCAAGCTGCTTCCACTCCCACCACTCTCCTCAATCTCTCACAGGTCAAGCTAGTCAGTCATTTACATGAAAGTCATTAAGCTTTTAGCATGTAAGTATGCCAAGCTCCAATAGTTATCCTCCAGATAACAAGCGAGTTTAAATGAAACAGTACATTTTCTGGTTTCTGTACCTTCTTTCCTACCACTTTCTTCCACACTTTACGTTATATTAAAGTCAGAGAAAGATTTTCCCTGTTGCAGATTCAACAGATTGAGATATCACTGACATCTGTTTCTTTCTTATACATGCCTGCAAAGGCCAGCATCAGAACTTATAGTAGAAGACAGTCCTTAAAGTCCAGCTAAAATCATGTCTTTCTTGAATTTGTCATGGTTGCTCCCAAGAAGTAAGCAGGCTTATAAAGTAGACTTCTTAAATGCAGTGTCTTGCTAATGACACAAACTTGCAGGGTTGCCATTTTCTGTATTTTAATTCCCATTTAATTACTTAAACCTAGTAAATTCTGTTAGAACTTGTTAGAAGAGAAAAGTTACTTGGGTAAACTTCAAAAAAAAGCATCCAGTTCTGATTTAAAGCAGAAAAAAATATGAAAAATCTATTACTTGCCATTTTAAATATCTTGTAATATTTAATATCTGAGCTAAAAATATGTGTAACTCCATTCTAATTTATTTATTTTTTTTATCTGGCTACAGTGTGCTGCCTTTTTATGCCTTTATTCCTAAGACTGAATAGTCCTTTGGCACCTGGTGTTTTCCTGTTTTGATTATACATCTGTATACAATCTTTAACTTTTTTTTTTTTTAAAGCCAAACAGATGGAGTCCTTATAGTGTAAGCATTGTATGGCACTTTCTCCAGTTCTCCAGAAGCTGAGGCTTTTTTGCACACCTTCTCCATTTTTTTGGTAGAAAAATATGAATGTCAGAAGTGGATACAACATTCCAGTATTAGTTTCATTCAAGCTATATGAAGGAACAAATACACCTCTGCCTCTGATGAAGTGCATGTCCTCTGTGACTCTTGAATTAAGGGTTTTCACCCCCATAACCATTCATCCCAGCATACCTTCATTCCTTGTTATATTCATTCTGTGCACTAGTTCAGGGGCTTCAGTAAAACTGTTGAAAAATTCTGTTGAATTCATGAATTTTGCTGAATTTGTCAAGTAACTTTCATCACCTTGCTGTATATCATTCTACCAGCCTTTGAGTCACCTGCACATCTTGTCTGCAGTCATTTTGGATGGGCTGGACCCAGTACTGCTTCCCATTAAAGTTTTTCCTTTTCATCATGATTTCTAATTGCTACAGTGAAGGCCTACCGAGAAGCCTTTTGACAGTGCAATTTGTTGTGTGCTTTGTTTGCACCATCAGAGTTATAGTAACTTGTTGACTGCTTGGTTCAAACAGCAAAACAGTTTTGCACGGAAGAGTGTAGGGAGCCTGAATCTCCTGTGGTGGATGGCAGTGGTAATGTTCAAACCCTGCCCTGCTGGCAGCACTGAGCCTAGAGCATCCCCTGCTGCTTTGGTCTCAGGATGGCACTTCCCAGCTGGGGAGCCCGGGCAGGGAAAGGGCTGCAGAGCTCCCATGTGCTTCTGTTGTTCAGTGTGTGTCTCTTACCCCTTGTTTTTAATTCTTACACTGAGAAATATATATATATTTATATCAAAAACTTGTTTGGAACTTCCCTGAAAAAAGGACTTTGAGATGTTCTCAGAGCATTTCCATTCCTTGTTTCAACTTCCGTAGCCTTTTTCCAAAAGCCCTCTGAGCAAAATAGAAGGTGAAGCTGTATCAGTAGAGAGGATATCAAATAAACTAATATTTTATATCCCCAGATAACATAATAGCACCCATGCTTATAATTCAGGGAAGATACAGAGATCCTCCTCTAAGGATTAAATTTTTCAAAACTCACTTTTTCTCTTTTCATGATTTATGGGAATAGTCACTGTTTAACTCATACTTATTTAAATCACACGTATTAAATTTACTCAGACACACTTCAGGGTAGCATGCATGATGAGTATTTTAACAGCTGCGTTCTCCAAATTCTACACTTTGAAGATCATGTAAGTGAGCATTCAGTGCCGTAAGATAGCTGCTTTCCATCGCCGTGGACAAATCTTCATTCTGATAGTCTTGGTTCTGAGTATGACTGGTGATTTATCATTGCTGAGTGATGAAACTTGCTCTGTCTCGCTGAAGCTCTTACTGTGATGCTCTGCCTAGTTTTTTCAACTGTTTTCCTTCACTGTGTGTACTCTTGGTTTTGAGCATTTACTGTACATTTACTGAATCTGCCCTTGCAGTTCACAGTGCAGGGCACTATGTCTGTCCCTGTTTTACCTACAGAAAATGAGACACAGGTTGTTCCAAGATTACAGAGGAAGTCATTGGCAAAGGCTGGCAAAAGCCCAGTGTCCTGACCTGGAGCCTAATGTTTAAACCATAAGGTCAGCACTCCTCAAACACTTCATCAGATGTGCTCTGCTGGAGTTTCGTTGCAGCAGTAGTTAAATAAGAATGCAGGTACTACTGGTAGTCTCTTGATTGCTTTGTGTAGCTGCTACATACTGAATTTGTAGATGAAGACAGCTAAGGGATGCTCTCCTTGTCATTCTAATGGATTAAGGGGGTGAAGATTTCATTCTAAAATACACTGCTACCTGTGTCCACAGTTTAGGTGGGAGGAGTGGGGGGTAGAGGAATACTCAGGGCTACTTAATAATTCGTGTCCTAAGATCTACAGCTGAATACAAGATGAGTTATATTTTCCCCGGGATAATATCAAATATATTTGTAGAACTGTCTTCTAGTTCTATAATTTATTCAGTCTGTGATTACGTCATGATACCATTTCGCCCAAATCCATTGATTTTATTATTTTTTCACTTGGTACTTTCTCAAAATAGAAACAAAAGTACAGTTGTGTACAAGGGTATCCACTATGACAAAAAACATTGAGAGCTTTAATAATGAAAAATAGGGCAAGTCTGACACTTTGTAGGTACTGCTCTTTACAGATCTAGATGAGATACTTACTGGCTTAAATGAGTATTTTGTGAATTACAAATGTTGGTGCAACAGCAGTAAACCAAAATGGCTATTTATTTAATTAGGGAGGGTAGATGAAAGAAACATTGTTGGTGTAATGTCGCCAGCAATTGCTTTTATCCCCAGAGGTAAAGGCATGTCAAGAACTCTCTCCCTCATTGTCTCCTGAGAAAGAAACCTTGCCAAGGTGTGAAAGCATGTTTCTAGTGCTGCCATGAAGATTTATCAATCCAGTAATCTAACTGTGTACAAATATCATAGCTCTATAGTTTACTTTAAAGAAACAAAGACTTATGTTTTAATGTATATCAACTGTACCACATTATCCAGCGCTACTTACACTGCAAGATCTCAATGATGCTTTAGGTATCCGCTGTTCATTACAGTCATGGTAGGTTTTTCCTGATACCCTCAACCCTTGGTCTTTCATTCTTTTCTGTTACTGTCTGTGTCTTTTTTGTCTTTCTCTTCACTAGCAATCTTAAATTATTTTCATTATTTCCATTAAAAATAGTAATTCTGTTTGTAATTCTCAATTTATACTGGTTCTGTGTTTATGTTTTGAAACAATGCAGATATTTCCTGTTCTGTCATACACAATAAACAGGTTAGCCTGTCCAACTAGATGGAAGATTAAATTCTCTATTTGTTAGTTAGTTGAAGCACAGGCTTTTGCTAAATTATCCAGAATGCCTTTGCCTGACCATCTGTTTCAAACGGAAATGAATCTTTGGCTTTAATTATAAAACTCTTATGGATATTATTTTTCTTCTTTTTCTAACCGAGTCTGCCCTTTTGGAAATTGCTTGAAATCTCCCTGTATTGTATGAAAGGTGGGTAGGATTACCTGGATATAATAATATTTTTTTACTAGCCTTCCTGTTAATAATTTTAAATCTCTTCCTGCACTTGCTGCAAGTTGAGGCAAAAGTCTCTGTTACCAAACTTAGTTTACAAATTTATTACATGATACCATGTTATGAAGCAGTCCAAGTACAAAACATGTTAAACCATATGGAAAATCCACTGCAATTTTGCTAAATTGTTCCAATGTTTAATTACACAGATCATTAGAAGTGTGCACCCTCTTTCTAATCTGTCTTTCTAACTCCACCATCTGGTCCTCATACCATATTATAATTTTTCAGGTGTTCCCCCTAAATTTTTGTAGGCTAAGACCAAACACAAAAAGCTCCTGCTTCAGGTGCTGTTCTCCAACGAAGAATTACCTGTCTCAGTGTGTATGTGCTTTGTAGATATTTTTTAAAAGAAAGATGGAAGTCTCGTTATTTTAAATTAAATGACTGTGTGGGAAGAGGAGGAGGAAATGGAGAGCTCTGGGCTGGGGTGTCAGGGTGCTTTTGGTTGGTGTGATCCTCTCTGGAGCTCTTTGCTTCAATTTTATAAGGAGCAGTAAGAGGAACTCTCCTTTCTCTTCCTGTGGGTAGAGTGCATTCATGTTGTCAGCAAACCATTCTCCATGTGGTTTCTTCTAGATGGGCTGGCCAGCATGCCTACTACATCCAGCACATACTTTTCTGCCTACCCATTCTGAATCATAGCACTGTCCTAACTTGCATCTTCTGTGGTGCAGGGCAACAACTCCTTTTTATGACCAAGAAAAAAAAGAAAAACAAACAGAGTTATACTTCATGGCACGTTTTCCAGCTCTGCTAGAGAATTTGGCCCTAGCAAGTCACTAAGACCTTGAGCAAGCAGGGGAATCTGTTTCCTGCCAAGCTGTCATCCTGAGCAGAGGCCAACTTGTTGCAGATCAGCGTGGAGATGAGTCAGTTAAAAATGGACTTAGGTAAACACTGTTAACTGATGTTACAGAAATTTCTGCAGTCTCTCCAGAGGGAGCTGCATTTATTTCTTCATCCAAGAACTACAGAACTGGGGAAATGTATGAACACTCATAATTGAAATCCTAGGCTACATGCTGGTCTTCTCATAACTTTTATCCCTTCAAATTTCTGTTCTTATCCATCTTCATCATCAGCTGTTTGTGCATGTCATCACAATGCAGACCTATCTACACATAGCACTGATTGTGAAAAAGAAAAAAAAAAAAAAGGTTCATTCTCTTGAAAGAAACTCTAATTTAGAACATGCCAGATTCCCTTTTTATCTTCTTGAAGGTATTTTCTCTCCAGAATGACCCAAGTTACTTTTACCAAAGCATACTTTATTCAGATGGTCTCATAAAGTTCTTAAATTAAAAACAATATTGTTTTAAAATAAAACTTAAAAAAAAAGAGAGATTTCTTCTTTCGCATAGCTAGCTTTCACTGCACAGAAATTGATCCAGGCAAGACATGCCTAGTTTACTTGCATTAAATAAAGAGAGAAATTAAATAAAGGAGAGAAATTCTCTCACATTATGGTCAGTTAGCTTGTACTTTTTAGGCGCGTTCTATGTTTTGTACCACCTTTAATTTATTGATGTGATTTTGTACCAATATATTTAAGCCAACGCAGCAGCTCCATAGCCATTGCTGTTCCATGCAGAAGACAAGAATATATACTAATATGGGTTTATGTGGGGGCACCAATATTCTCTTTGCCTGCACAGGGAGAATTGTCTTCCATTAAATTCTGCTTGACAGAAGATATTTCCTGCACACTTTGAAAGTGCTTGACCATAGCACTTCTCTGTTACCTTTGAATTGTGTTGGTCTGCCTGCCTTGTAATTTAACAGAGTGATTTGTACAATCCTTCTCTCTAAGCAGAACACTCAGACCTTGGATGTCATTTCCCAAAGTCTGTCATCTTAGTACTCCCTGCCACTGTTAAATCAGCCTGTGTGTGTTTTTTTTTTTTTTCCTGTGTGCTGTCCTTTTACTGCGTTTGCACAGGAAGTATATCCACACTAAACATTTCATGCAGCCTTTAAAGGAGTCCTAAGAAGTTTTAGCTGTTACTTTAGAAAACGGCAGAGGCAAATGTCTTCACACTCCTCCCTTCTCCTCCCCCTACCATTTCTGTACTATATTCAGCGGGTGAAAATGATTCACCGTGATTCATTCCCATTCCCTCCCAAGCTGTGTCCTTCCCTGAAAAGTAATATATTTATTTTAATATTCTCCATGAATACTGAGGTTGTGACTTCTTTCTTTTCTTTTTCTCAGAAGTTTAGCTGTAGCTCCTATAATGAATAGGCACCTGAGGAGCATGAGTAAAGCTAGTATTTAATGTGGAACCAGCTCTGTTTACCTTTTGGAGAATAATGTCAGCTCTTGGCAAAGGTACTCATGTTACTAGAATTGTTCAGCTGGACCCCACTGTTTCTAGGATATGAAATGCTGAATAATAGGATAAGAGAAGCAAGAGATAGACGGTATCTTCAGAGTTCTCTTCATGAAGACTGTGGCTTTATACTTTTGGCCTCTGAAAAATATACATCATTTGCTGGGCAGTTGTAATCGGTTTCTGTGAAGCAGAAGAACTGTTGATGCTTCATTCAGTTTTACATTTATTCGAAGGGAGACCTCCAAACAGCAAAATAATTCATCTGAATTTACACCAGTAGATGACTGTTAAACATGATGTATTCTCAGTCACTGTGTATGTGTGTTTCTAGTGCTAGGCAATAAAAAATAAGCCAAGAGACTTGCAAGGAATATCTTAATGATATTAGCACAGTGTGCAAAGTATGCAGCAAGAGGAGTCAGTGTGTTAAGCAACCTTATCCTGGAATTCAGGCACCTTTACTTTTCCATTCAAAAATTTGCTAAGTCTCCTTCTAAGGCCTTTGAGTATTTGTCACTAGCATTAGGCCCTCTCTATCCATATGTTCCTTAGAAAATGAAGCTTTGAATATTTGTCTCAGATTCTATCTGCTACACATTAGATTGTGAAAAGTGTGCTCAGACTCATTAATGTACAGGGCTTGGAAGCTGTCCTTGTGGTTACACCACAAACAATATTGCATGCGAGACCGAAGTGCTGTAACTCTTTGGCATGAGGCGCAATGCATGCAAGAGCTTAGCAGCAGTCCCAGAACCGTCTCTTAATACGTCTCCTGTTTTTCAGCTGCTGACAAAAAGGTGTTTTTTTAAAAAGTTAGAAGCAAAACAGATGTCCTTGGAGAGGCTGAAGATGAAAATATTTCTCAATTGAGCAATTTCATGCACAGAAAATGGAAGCTATTTTGGTAGGTTTCTACAGGTAGTGAGGAACAGAGCTGCCTTGCTGTTTTCTGAGTTTTGTGGGTAAAACATGATACAGTACTTGATGCTGAATGCTTAAACATATAGAGGATAAAGTTCGATAGGACTTAATTTCCCCAGGCCTAGATGGGACAGTCTGTGTACAAATGTGCATAAGCGAGCTATGCTACTGCACCGCTTGAATTGCTTCTAATTCCAAGTGGAGATCCAGAGGCTCTTTGAAATCCACGAACTGGGTTATTCTGAACCTCAGAGAAGTTGTGAATGTCAGTAAATAAGTAGTAGATAAAGTAGAAGCAACTTCTGTGCCACTGTTGATGGATGGCAGGGGAAAGCAGAAAGAAATATTAAGTAGGAAATTATTAATTGGTGAGGGGATTGGGAAAAAAAGGGAATCTTCATTTCCTTGAAGCTGCTCATTTCTTGAATTTAACACAGCTAACTTGAAATATTCCTTCTTTTTATTAAACAAACAAACAAACAACAACAACAACAAAAACCCCTCTGCCTTTGCATTACTTTCATCTTGAGTGTGAAATTCCAAGTTACTGTGAAAAAGCTGCCCTAGGAATATTCTTGGCAATACTGCAAGCAGAAAGTACAGGAAACTTCACAAGAGAGTTTGTTCCAGCAACACTGCCATCCACGTTTCACAGCTGCAAGGACTTTCAAAGTCAGTCTAAACACCGTCTTTTCCCTTGTACAAAATCCTGCTGAAGTGGAAGTACCTGGGACCTGAAAAGTTTAATGAAGTTATGGCAGAATCACAAACTGATGAAATAAAGTGGAAAGAAAAAGTCATCCACGAGAAAAAAGTTTCATAAACCAAAGAGGTACCTAGACAGTATAACCCAATTACTACATGTCACGTTGCCCAGGAGGTAGAGCAGGAAAGCACAGGGGAAAGATTATTAAGAACGCACATTTCTCTGCTGTTTATTGTAGCCACTTTTGGGAATCATTTGTAAATGAGGAAGAGCTGGTGCACTTACGAATGTTGTGCAGTATTGTCTCTCTCATTTACCTCAAGCATGCTTTTGTACCACCAACTCTGTTCTAGTGTGCTAGCAAAGTTTTAGGATATGCTTTTGGTAACTGATCACAGGGTAACTTTCTGACAAGGGTTTACCTTTCCAGTACTCTTACTAGTGGCCTGAGTTGGCTGCTAAGCTCTATTGCACAGATATATAGGGTTCAACAGTGAACAAAATGGAGGTCCGTCACTGGTACAAGATTAACTATGGAACCATAGAATAACCCAAGTTGGAAGGGGCTTACACGGGTCATTGAGTCCAATCCCTGGCCCCACACAGGACTATCCAAAATCCAAAGCCTATATCTGAGAGCACTGTCCAAATGCTCCTGGACCTGTGCCCACTGCCCTGGGCAGTCTGTTCCATGCCCATCACCCTCTGGTGCAAAACCTTTCCCTAACCCCCTGACCCTCCCTTGACACAGCTCTGTGCCATTCCCTCAGGCCCTGTTGCTGTCCTCAGAGAGCAGAGCTCCCTGTGAGGAGCTGCAGCTGCCACGGGGGCTCCCCTCAGCCTCCTCTGCTCTGCTCTGAGCAAACCCAGAGGCCTCAGCATTACTCTTAAGTCTTGCCTTCTAGACCCTTCGCCATCTCTGTAGCCCTCCTTTGGACATCTTAAGCTCTATGTCCTATCTAAAAAGTCTGAGATAAGAAGGGATCCTGATCACTCCATTTTGGCCTGGAGAACATTTCTTCAGAGAAGAGAGACTGTAGAGGACATATAAGGCTGTATGTGAATACCTGGAAAAGCCCAAACCGTGTTGGTTTTGCCATTAAAATACAGAAGCCTTCAGTGCTGAAACAGCATTAGAGTTTAAAGGTTTCAGAGCTTTCTTAGCTGATTTCACCTTGTGTTCAACTGCTGTTGTTCTTGAGTGACACAGAAGCTCAGCCTTGGCTTACACATACTGTGCTACAGTTGTCAAAGCTTCTCAGGGTGCCCCCAAAGGAAAGGTAGTTTTGCTGAAAATATACAGAGAAATATAATGACATAAATGCTTTTCTGTTTGGTTTTAACATCAGTTTTGCTTCAAGTTTGCTATATAACTAAAACTTTTAAGCTTGTTATTTTTAGAATAATTTTTATTTTTTCAATAGATGTTTTACTTATTTTTTGATATTATTGAACTTTCTCAGTTCTCTACTGGAATTGAAAAATCTTTGTTTCTAATCCTAAACTTGCTATTTAACCCACTTGTGTGTTCACTTAGGGAAAATCATCCAAGAGGCCTGCTACAGTTTTAAGAAAGTCTGTATAGCAGTGTGAATGTCTACGTGTGCGAACAGTGAAGCATGTTTTTGGTAATTTTTGTGCAGAAACACAACTTATTATTTTCCAAAATATAAAATTGGAATATTTTTGGGGCACATTTTGCCAGTCATATTGAATACTGAGTAAAACTTCTCTGTAAATGTGAAGATTTGGCTCGATAAGTTGGAATACTATTCTATTAGCCAGAAATAAAGCAGTAAATGGACAAATTCTAGACTGCTGAATTTACTGTAAGTAAAATGTAATCTCTAAGTAAGAATGACTGCTGATAGGCTTGAGCCTAATTGGCACAGTATTCAGAAATGAAAAGCTTACCTCAGCACTACGAGTAAATTGAATATAGAAATATAATTTTTGTGCACCTCTGTTCCAACTTTTGAGTATAAAGCACTGTGCAAAAAAAGCATCCTGGAGCCTGCCTTCACTTTGTGATGCTCCCACTTCACTTTGATTCAGAGGGAAGTTAATTAATAGCATAGAATCTAAGCTAGGTCACAGAATTACAGAATCATGGAATGGCTTGGGTTGGAAAGGACCTCAAGGATCATCAAAAGTTCCAACCCCCCTGCCACAGGCAGGGCCATCAACCTCCACATTTAATACTAGCCCAGGCTGCCCAGGGCCCCATCCAACCTGGTCTTGAACACCTCCAGGGACAGGGCATCCATAGCCTCTCTGGGCAGCCTGTTCCAGCACCTCACCACTCTCTCTGTAAAGAACTTCCACTTGACATCCAATCTAAACCTCGAGCTTAAAAGCATTCCCCCTTGTCCTATCACTGCCTACCTTTGTAACAAGTTGATTCCCCTCCTGTTCATAATCCCCTTTTAAATACTGGAAGGCAGCAATGAGGTCTCCTCACAGCCTTCTCTTCTCCAGGCTGAACAGCCTTCTCTTCTCCTGGTCAAAGGAATGTATCAAACTGTAATAAGTCAAAGTGGAAGAAATGTCTAGTAATAATGCTTCTAAGAGAGCTTTTACAATATATTAAACCCATGATAAAAAAACTAAATGTATTCTTAAGATGTTTCAGGAATAGGAGATATATTTTCCTTGCAAAGAGTTACTTTCAAACAGTAAATGGTGATAATGTAGGAGAAAAATGAAGTTCTTGATTGCACTAAATAATCCTCTTTCAGAATTTTCCTGATTGTCTTGACCTTTTCTTTTTCTCACGTAGCTGATCTGCGTGTGATGAATTACTAGTTGAACTGGGTTTAGAAAAAAAAATGCTCAAAAAGCAACCCAAGAATGGCATAAGTGAAAACAGATGACGGAAGATGGCTATGCTAGAACAACAATATTCATGATTAAAGAAATATTATATAGCAAGCTAAATAGGGCACTGGGGAAAACATTGGGAAGAGAGAGTATGCATTTTTTCCATCTGTTACCATTATTTTCACACAGTCACTCGTGCACACTATGTTTGCAATTATATTGACACATGAAGAAAAGGATCTGGTAAAAATTTTGGTGTTGAAAGGAAAGTGTTTCTTGTACACCTCATGCACGCACACGGGCACACACAAATGACTATCAGTCAGCTTTTAACGTTAATAGCAGTCTTAGTAGTCTTCGTTACATTCTTTGGTTTTTTACCAACACAAGTACAAAATCTCTAAATTAAGCCATATTAGTCAAACAGCTATCAAAATAAAATAATATTCTGTGTAGTTATATTTTACATAGCTGGACTGATGCAGTAAGGAAAATTATTAAATGTATATATTAGGGAAAAAATTATCCAATATTTTTATCCTCTTATTTGTATAATTTCAGAACTCATTTCCATTCTTTCTGTCACAGTGTCTGTGCCAGGTGCTTCAGAACAAGATGCAAGAACCTACCTATGACTTTCCATGCTGACTGTTGTTGTAGTTTCCGGTAGTTACATACTGGCCTAAATCACTGTGCATGGCATTTAATAGGACAAAAATGTGATAATCTTGATGACTCTATAAATATTGCATCGCTCCTTGTAAGTTTTGTTGCTGGATTTGGCGACTTCTGGTAACATTGAGTTTCACAGTTTAGTTACTATGGAGAGATATTTTAGTGTCAGTTTAGATTTTCACACCCTTAGCTTAATTGCATATCATTATGTTCCTGCTCTGTGAGGTACAGAGACAGAAGCTTCCGGCTTCTGTTCTCTCAGTCCTTCTGCAGCGCACTCCAGGATATAAGGTGGCAAGTGCTGCACAGACTGCCTGCTATGGGCTTCGTTGTCGGTTAATACAAAGGCATTACAACATTAGTCTGTTCCTCAGTTTATTCCTCACACATCTCATCATCTTAGTAGTGCTTTTTCACAGTTGCATATTTTTCAGATACTGCAGTAGAGTTTCATTGCGAAGTATCAGTGAAGTATCACAAAGGGTGTGCTGATTAGAAAGGGATTGAATTTACTAAATCTATAAAGCATTGAGTAACTTAACCTTTTCTGCTCCCAGAGTGGTTACAGCATCACACATACACTTGCATCTTTTTCTATGATTTTACTTTTTTTTTTCTCGTTCCTTTGATTTCCTTGTATGTAAAATGAATCACTCATGCTGAAAATGAACCATGACAGTGAAAGTACTGAAAACTCTTAAAGCCTACAAGATGCAGTGGGAAGGGAGATCTATCTGGAGGCAGAAGATGCCCTTCAGCAGTTATCACGTATACCTAGATTATTCACTTTTGTTTTAAGAAACTGCTTGAGTGTTGTTTTAGGTTACATCAGTATAACTGTCGTGCTTGATTTGTGTACATATTCTTGTATTAGCAGTTGTACAGAATTACAGAGAGGAAAAAAAGATGGCTGGCAATTTCCTAGTAAGTACAGGAAAGTGTTGTTATATGCTATTTATCTTGCTGTGAAACTACTAGGAAAATGCTGGTGAGACAAATGTCAGATCTGGGCATCTTGTATCTCCTATTCATAACATTGGTTGCTGGCTGTGACTGCCCACTTCAGGTCTAAAGCAAAAGTTTGGCAAATGCAGGAGCAAAGAGATCCCAGCTACAGAGGGAGAGCTGCATCTTAACACAGCAAAAGCTCCAGGCAGTGAGGTAGGGTTTGGTAATATTAAGTGTAGTGTCCAAGGGAGTGAGCTGTAATAGGTGAAAGTTACCAGATACTTGCATTCACTGCATATGGAAACCTTATTCTAATATTGTTTTCATATGTTGCATCTAATCAAGTGTTTTCTTTCCTGGAAAGTAAGAGAGTTTAAGTTGGGAGTGGTGATGGTTTTTTGAAGGAGTCAATGATTCCTAGTGTGAGAAGTGTTTGGCAAAGCTGGCCTACCCAGCCAAAATACCGAGAAATTGGTAGGCAGGTAAGAGATGTAGAGACATCCACAGATTTTAAGCTCGGATCCTGCATTACTAAAATGTGGTGAGGCTTTTGTTTAATTGGTGCTCCAGGGTCAAAATGCAGCTTTACATCTTCAGAAGATTCTGTTATGCTTTCCTACAGCAATACCTTAGCACTGCATAAAAGCAGGCTCTTCCTGCTGGCTTAGAAAACCATTTTACCTACTGCAAACAGTTTGCAGTAAACAGAACTACACATGAGTTCTGCAGACTTTGGATTAGGTACAAAATGCTGCAGTTTGAAATGGTTATCTGTATGCTTCAGCAAGGACAGCACAGAGTTCTCCTCAGCTTCATTACGAAACTCTTATCTACAGAAAGATCCAGAGTCTCCATTATTGCTCAGAAAGTGTCAGCGTGGACTAGTAAAACTAGTGGGATTTTTCATAACTTGGCTGAAATCACCATAATGACTCTCAGTATGCAATCATAATTTCCCCTTGGAGCTTGGAGAGTAAGAGTTAAGAGAGCTCAAATCCTGTATTATTTTGGGCAGCTGTGAAGGAAAGTATTTTGCATTTGGTCAAGTGAAATTACTTGAACATGTATTTTAAACAGAAGGAGTTCACAAAATCAGTCATCTAAATTGAAACTAAAATAATGATTCACAAGCTTTTAAGATTTCCCTTAATTTGATCAAGGAGGGAGGGAGGGGAATAACTCCTCAACTAAAGTGTTCTTAAAAAATGAGTTGACTATATTTCCAGTTGTTTTTAGGAAACTGGCTGTTGTACATTTTTCATGAAACTGAAAATAATTCTTTCTAGAAAGTGAATCAAACCCTTGTTCAATTCATGTAGTGATCTGAATATTAGGGCTGCAACATTTCCTATCAAATTTCAGTGGAAGAGCTATTGAGTTTATGTAAACTGTCAAGGGTTATTAGGCTTTCTGGTTTTCATGGTATTGGAAGCTGAGTAGTTGAAGCCTAAAGCTAAAGGGAACTTCTGCATGTAGCTTGTAGACAATGTTCAAAAATATTTATAGTTGAGAATAATGCAAAATGAGGGTAAGTGAAAAAGATTACATAATATCAGGAATGTCATAAATGTGCAATCTTTATATGAAAGAACAGAGGTGAGTGTACTAGTGGTGAATGAAATGTCAATTTATTGCTTTGATTTCCATATTTAAATCCAGCACATATCTAAATACTGCTTTGACTGAGACTTAAGCGTATGGATATCTGCAGAAGTGTTAGAGGCCAGAATGTTGTCCAGAGCCACAGTGAGCGTGCTGCATTCTGCACAACAAAATGTAATGCTTTTGCTTCCAGCATGAAGTGGTCCTGGAGATTTACTTGTTCCATTTTTACCACAGCTTGTTTTCTTTTGATTCCTGTAATAAGAAACATGGGAATGGTGTTTATCTCCCGAACAAGACACAGCAAACGGTAAGAGGGAACATCCATCCTGTCAGGTGGTGGCTATGAAAATACTGTCCTACCTGAAATAACAGTAATCTATGTTTTATGGCTCAGTGTTAAATTTTTCCCTGTCCCAGACAGAGTCAATTTCATTCTTTCTGTTGGAGGTTGTCAAGATGATTTGCATTTCTTATGCTTTTACTTTATAGCTTCTACAAACAAGCAGCAAATTTCAGCAGCTGTATGGCTGCTGCAGTCCTTCTATTATTTGCATTTTAAAAAAAAAGGAAAAGAAGGGAAGAGAATATCTGGGGGAAAAGTAAAAGAAAAAACCTTCGAAGCTGTAGAAAAAAATAATTATGGTTTTCTGAATACAGCAAATTAAATTTATTATAAAAGAGTCAAGTACAATGAAATGAAAACAAAAACAAAAAACCTATACCAGGTAAGATGTGTATTTATTGTTCTGTAATTTTATGGTTTAATCCATCTGCCTTTTTCTGGGAAGTACCCCACATGCAATGATTATTACTAGTGACAGCTGTCATTTTGTTGGTAGTTCCTCCCAAATTGCTTAAGGCGATCAGATAAACAAGCCTGCTTCCCTACTATTACTAGTTATTACTTGTTTAGTTTTGTGTTTTTGTTTATGTCAGAACTCTTCTCTGACCAACACGCTCAAGATTAGGAAATTCAGACACAATTTTGGAATCTTTATGGACAATTTAGTATTGGCTCATTTGTATCCAGAAGCCTATGTAACATTTCTGTAGAAAGATCCCCCTGTCAAATAGGGAATGGCTACAGATAACTTGCCTTTCTCTGCCTAATCTGCCTACAGTAAAGGGAAAGTGATAATACTTAATATTTCTTGCATTATCCATCATCAGTCTGTCACTTTGAAAAGTGAGAAGCATCAGCTAAATGAATTATTTTCATAGCAATTCCCCTTTGCAAGGTTGATTAGATTATTCTATCTCTGCATTAAAAAAAAAAAAAAGGAAAATAAGTATCCATCTGGCAGAAAAATTGCATTGCCTTCACCAAATGACTCATTTATATTTTATTGTTTTAAGAGGTTTCCTCTGTACCTGTTTAATACATGATGTATATATCTAGAACATTATCAAAATAGGAAACTTTAAAAATGTTGACTGCAGGCTTTTATAGTTTCAGACAAGATAAGCAGTTTTAATCAGAAAGGAATTAACATCTCACTCCTAGCGCAAGCTGATCAGGTTTTTACAAACCATGAGTAATTGCATAGATACTAACATCTGTCCTAATACTTGCTGTTAAGAAAAAGAAACTATTTGTAAAAGTTTGCAAACAAGATTGTAGCGGTGGTTCACCTGTGTTCTTGCAAATGAGTTACTGTTCAAATCAACAGTATTAGGTGCAAGTTATAGAATCACAGAATCTTTAGAGAAGGAAGGGACCTCTGAAGGTCATCTAGTCCAACTCCCCTGAAATGAACACAGACATCACAGCTAGATCAGGTTGCCCAGGGCCTTATCCAGCCTCACCTTGAAAGTCTCCAGTAACAGGGCATCAACTGCATCTCTGGGCAACCTGTTCTACTGCCTCACCACCCTCACTGTAAAATAATTTTTCCTTATGTGCAACCTAAGTCTAACCACTTTAAGCTTGAAACCGTTTACCCTTGTTATATCACCACAGACCATGCTGAAGAGTCTGTCCCCTTCTATCCTGTTGCTCCCCATTAGATGCTGAAAGGCCACTATCAGGTCACCTCGCAACTTTCTCTTCTCCAGGCTGAACAGCCCCAGCTCTCTCAGCCTGTCCTTGTAGGAGAGGTGTTCTATCCCTCGGATAATTTTTGTGGCCCTCTTCTGTATGTGCTCCAACATGTCCATGTCTCTCCTGTACTGAGGACTCCACATCTGGATGCAGTACTCCAGGTGAGGCAGTGCAGAGTAGAGGGGCAGGATCACCTCCCTCGCCCTGCTGGCCACGCATCTTTTAATACAGTCCAGGATATGATTGGCTTTCTGGGCTGCAAGGGCACGTTGCTCGCTGATGTCCAGCTTCCCATATAGCAATACCTCCAGGTCTTTATCAGCAGGGTGGTGCCCAATCCTTCCAGCCCCCAGCTTGTATTGATAGTGAGGGTTGCCTCAACCCAAGTGCAAGATCTGCACTGTCTGCTTGATGGCTGTGTCTTCACATTTTAGCTTGTTCAGGAAGACCAGCATACCATTTGCGCAGAGGATGAAAACAGCTCCAGAGTAAGTGTAGTTCACCAAGTATGGAGCCAGAATAGAGTCTCACTTGCTAATCGATAACAAATCTAAACACTAGACTTGTAAGCATAAGGGAAGTATGCAGGGGCCATCAAAATTAACTGTACTTGAGTGTAAACTGTTGAAAAGCTAAATCTCTTTAGGGAAGGATTTGTGAAAGTGGAGTATTCTTCAGGGAAGCAAGCAAATCTGCACTGCAATAGCTTGTTTCCTGAGGTCTCCTTAGGGATCGTAGATAGTTTATAGAAAAGCTGTATTTTTTGTAGCTACACTGCATATACCAGCTGCACAAAATTCCTTCTTGACTACATTCCATAAACATGATTACAGAAAATTCTCATGTTCTTATTTTCATTTACTTTAGTAGTTCCATAGAGGCAACTTTTCTTTAATAAGGAACCAGTGATTGCATGGGCAATGATAGAAAATAATATGGATGAATCTGCATATTTATCCCTCTTTACACTGAGGATGCATGCCATATGCTAATTAATTGCAAGAATGTATGCAATTTTATGAGAAATGCTAGAAAGGACATTGTAAGATTGATTTAATTTGTGCATGTGTTTGGTGGAATGTACAAAGGGAAACACTGGCAGCTTTGAGTGCAAGCACGAGCTCGCTCTTTGAGGAGAGACTAGGTATCCTAGAACAGACTGACCAGAGATTTAGTTTCTCTTCTTATCTTTAGTAGTGTTGTTGCTTGGGAATGTGGTACTCTTATCAATACAGAGAAAAGGTCTTTTCTTTCAAAGCAGCAGCACAATAAGAGACAGCAAAACCTGACCTCATTTGTTGGTAGCAGTGCTGAGATGAACTGCAGCTCTGACCTATTTCTCCAGCATTACAATTATCTGCTGTAATGGGACCACTTTACTTTTCAAATCCAGGATTATAGTACTTTGAGATTTAGAGAAGTTACTCTCTTTCTCGTTTCAGGCCTTGTTATTTCAGAGACAAGCTAGCATGAAAAATGAGTGAGTGAATGAATGGAACGAGCATGTGGTCAGCTCATCATCCTGACTATAATTTTCATGTGGATGTTTTTAATATATATATGTATACACATAGTTTTGTTCATTTATGTGCACAATTCCTATATATACGTAGGTATAAATATAGTGTACCCTCTCAGAATGATCCAAGCCAAGATCTTTGGTGAGGAATCTGGGTTTTGTTAATTTGATTGGCAGATGTGCAACGTGATGGGCATCTCTACACAACAGGGGAACTCTAAAGAATTTAGAAATAAAGTTCTTACATTTTCAGTACTCAAGCTGTTGGTGATAGAAGTTGACATAATTGCCTTAAAGTTCGTTTAATACCTTTTTTAAGCAATGGAAGGAAACTGAATTATATTACATTTTGAACGTATTTATAATATAGTGTTAAACTTTTTTTCCTCTTTATTAGCAGTATATGCAGTCTTACAAAACAAACTTTCTTTCTGAAGTTTCCTATTTATCTGTGTTACAAAAATGAATGGAAAGTGTTCTTATGTTTTCATCAAGTCAGTTTTCCTTAGTAAATTTTGAATCTTCAAGACGTATCATCATGTTTGTTGTTTTTTTCCACTTGGGATGCTATTCACAGCATCCTCCTCAGTACTGAGCTGGTAACAGACATCGAGTGCTGCTAAACCCAGCCATGCAGAAATCATGAATCAGGTTCTCACTAAGCATATAATTAGCTCAAACTGTGTTTTCAGGACAAAATAAAAATAAATAAATAAATCATTTACCCTCTGCTTTTTGGCACATTTTAAGCTCTACCTCAACCCAGAAACAGTGAAAAAATTCTTAAAATCACCATTCTTACACAATCGGATGTCAACTGTTTTAAACTTAACTCTGTAGTTTCATCAATTTAATATACTGTTCATTTAGGCAATTCATTTTACAAAGATTAGACTTAATCTATCCAATCAACTTATTTTGTCTGCCTTCAGTTTAGATGGATAAAAAAACGGACCCTTTTTTGGTCACAAATCTACTCTATGCAAGGTGATCAAATAAAATGGTTGTTAAGGGCTTGTTTTTGCCCTGTTGCCTTTCATCCTTGTCAGGAAGATGCTAGAAGCACCATCCACAGAATACATGAATTTTAAAGAGAGAAAGCCTTTTAAGGGTTGCAGAAGGCTGAGTTCAAGCAAGGATAAGAAAGTAAACTATAACTTGAGTCCTTCTTAGTAAGGGGCCTCATTTGTTTTTGATTCTTATGTGAAGTCATTAAGTTTTGCTGCAAGGGGAATGGTACTCAATGCAGTTTTGAGGAAGACATTTATGGCTCCATCCCTGGAGGGCTGACACGCAGGCTAAGCATCTGCTAGCTTCAGCTAAATATGCAGGAGAGAATAAAAGTATTTGGAGGAGCATTAGAATGAGCCTTGGCCAAGGCAGCTGAGAAAGATGAAATATCGCTGCTGTTATTTAAATTACTTAAATTTAAATCTTCTCCTGGCCTTTTCCATCAAGGTAGCAAAGAAGAGATTCCACTAATGGAAAGTTTTGGAATAGAAGTGATTGAGAGACACTGCCATAGTTTGCTCAAAAATGAGACAGAGCATTTTCATTGCTCCTGAAGGCTTTTATTCAAGACATACAAGAGGTGGGTACATTTAAAGCGACAACATATTTTTGCTAGAAAAATGAGAAAGTATGTGAAAATCTCCAGCACTAACTGTAAAAACAAAGCAAACATTTCCCTTATACTCTGAACAAAACAACTGAGAAAATATATCAGAGAAGGTAAATGAATACAGAGTAATCTATTTAGTCTTGGTTCTCATCTCTCTGAGGTATTTAATTTACTCTTTGAATCTTGTGGATCTTAGCAGCAATAGTACGTGTTTCCTAGGTAGGAGTTATCTATCATTTTATTCTTACACATTAATACATTAAGATATCTTCCAGTATATAATCATTTACATATTTATTACTGTTTATTTTCATAATAATTTACATTTTTCCCCAATAAAATACTTAGTTACTATCAAGGTCAAGACTAATAAATGTCTAATATTTAGTAATAATTCACCTTGTATTCAAACAAAAGATTTAAAAACATCAGCAGAGATCATGATGCAGGCACAATTGCAAATTTTTCCTAAATATTTCGTGATAGGTAACAGTTTCAATTAGAAGAAATGCACCTTCAATCCCATCATCCAGTTGAGCCAAGCTGGTAGCATTGTCAGACACACTCAGAAATACAGCAGACCCTCCTGTCAGCCACTCTACGGACTGTGACTCCAGCTGGATACGTTGCGTACACAGTGTACTCCTTTCATGAATTCAGGTGAAAACACAAATATTGAAACAAAGGTTGCAGAGAGCGTTATTGTAACAGGACACATCTTTTCAAGTGTCAGTACCTCAGAAGCATCACTGATTTTGACGTCAGATAGGGCTTAATCAGAGCTAAATTTCATCCACAAATCTGTTGTTTCATATCTGCTTTAAACCGTACTTTTCTAGTGTGTTATGCTTGGGATACCTCTATTACCTGTAGTGTATTAATTTGCTCATTGAGGTTGTGAATTGCCCAGTGAAGTTGTGAATGTCCCCGCCCTGAAAGCACTCAAGGCCAGGCTGGATGGGGCTTTCAGCAACCTGGTCTAGAGGGAGCTGTCTCTGCCTATAGCAGGGGGTTGGAACTACGTGATCTTAAAGGTCCCTTCCAACCCAAACCAATCTGTGATTCTATGATTCTGTGCAGAACAGATGAATGAAAATGTATGTATCCATTTGTACAAAAGTTGTGTAAGAACTAATTATGTCTTACATAGTGCAGTGTTTAAATAGTAGGTAATGTTTTTAGATTTTACACAAAATTTTGGATTATGAAATTTATCCCATGGACATTTTTTCCATCTGTTTGAATCAACATTCGTGCACTAAACAGTTTGCTACAAGAAAATAAAAGCAATAGTAATTCCTTGCTTAAAAATAATCTCTGAACATTTTTTACAATGTAGCTTAATTTATACTTCATGATTAAGAACTTGTAGTAACTTACCGATTTTGTTTTGACGTCACATTGTCTTAATGACAAAAGCAGATTAACTTTATAAAATAGTAAACAGTTTGTCAATTTTGATCAGTTTTGGAGTATGAAATTTTAACTGAAATAGGAAAAAAAATGCTATTACTAGTAGAACTGGTCAGGTTTTAAATGTCAAATGCTGACTGAAACCAAATATGTTTGAAATCTGAAGCATGTGTCCCTGTTCTCATTTCTTCCCTGGTAGTTCAAATGGTAGTTTTTAAAGAAGAGGAAAGAAAATTGTGTTCACCATCTGTTATCTGACATTTGAGAAAAAGTCATTGTTTGATCAGTAATGAGACGGTTAGCAGCATTTGGGCTATAAATCATTAGCCCCTAATTTGCAAAGCTGGTGTATTTTTAAAGGCAAAACAGATAATGCCCTATATAGAAATGGCCACATCACCCAAAATACAGAGCCTCATCCAAGCATTAAAATGCAAAACAGATGGAGGAAATGTTTTGAGGGAATATACATGGGGGGGGGAATTGTGAAATATAAGGGAAGAAAACTCTGCCAAACTCAACAGGACTATAGAAAGCTTTAATAACCCAGGGATTATCTTTTCCAAAACTATATAAAAGATTCAACTATGAAGAGAGACGTTCTTCTAACATAAGCATCTAATCAGGAAATAGCATTTACCAAAATGAGATTATCCCTGAAAGATGAAATATGAAAAGATTTCTCATCCTAGTTGCATCAACTTTCTAAGGATCGAGTTTAGAAAAAATACCCTGAAGCTGACATGACAACTTCACAGAGTAACCAAAATGAAAAAAAAATACAAAAAAAACCCCAAAACAGATGTTCTGTATTGTGGAAGATTTCATGTTAATGAACCATATGCATTATATAAGCAAAGGATGGAGGGGAAAAAAAAAAAAATCATCTGAAGGCCCGGAGCTAGATCACAAACATGCTAGTCACTGTGAAAATGTGGGGCATTAAACAGCTCCTGCCTCATAGAGTTTAAGCTGTAAATAGAAATCAGGTGGTGAAAGTGGCTGAATGCACTGAAGGAGAACTGTGTTGTAGAAGTAAAACCAAAGGGTGCTCATGATTGTTTCCTTTGCTCCAAGGTAGTTTACCTGGGAGGGGATTATGCAACAAAATAAAGTGAGAAAGAATGAAGACTGGGACTGAGATCACCACCAGGGAGTGAAAGTATGGAACAGGAGCAGTGAGAAAGGACAGAGCATTGCATTACAGAGCAAGACTGAAGGGGGCTGCCTACATTTTGGCTTGTCCATGTGTGCAGCTACTCCTGGGGCTGAGTCCCCTGGATGGCTTCAGGTTTGGGTTTTTCCAGGGGCTGATGATGAAGATGACAACAAAGATGCTGTCTGAGTCCTACTTGGTTTGAATGGTGTGTTAATCAGATGAGGCTTATCAGGATTTGTTGCTCTAGGATGTATGAGAAGACAATGACTACATGGATGGGTAGATGGTTATATGTATATATTTATTCCTTTTTGGCAGAAATAGAAAAGGTAGATCTCACTGTCTGCAGTAAAATGAATATGATTTCAGCAAATGTAAACAGCATTGAATAGGAAATCTTTGAATAATTTTTGTTGATATTTCCATATTTGTTCTGTTTCTAAGAAATTAAGAAATGCCTCAACATTGTCAAAGAGTACAGACTCTGAGATCACACTTTGAAGTCCCTGAAGCTCACTCTAAGTCCATGCTTTCCACATATCTCATATGAATGCACCTTGGTGTCTTTGTCGGCTCTATTATGGGTGCAAACATGCCCTCTTGATTAGATCGGTAGTTTCCTAATTGTTGGCACCTAATGAACGGGTTTCCACAATAAAGAAACTTCTGTACTACACAGACCACAAATATCCTTACATGTGTAAGAGAGAAAAAGGCACCTGAACATAAAAAGTGACTATCTTTCTGTTATTGAAAATGAGATGCAGTCTGTACATTACATGAGTGCAAATGGAATATGGTTGTCCTTCAGACATTCAAAGCCAATAAAGTGGGAAAGAGGAAAAAGCAAATGTTTACTCTTAATGCAGTGTTAAAAAGGGAGTCGGATTAAGTGACTGACAGAGAAAACAGCTCTACAAGTGGGGGTCTGCTCTTCAAGACAGCCACCTCGTTTTCCTGGTTTGATGAAACACTTTATAAAGGATTAGTCTTAGCTATTTGTCTCTGGACAGAGAAAATGTAGTGCACAGGCTGTGTAAATTCATAAATGGTTCAGGGAGGAGCTGAGCTTTACTTAATCACAGTATCTTAAGCGTCTCCTGCTCTAAAAGGATAATTTTCTACATCTCTTTTTTTTTTTTACATTTTGCCTTGGCATTGGCTCTCCTCTTTCCTTCCTCACTGCAGTTTCTATTTGCTCTCTCATGGGGGGAAAGGCAATAGGTAAGGAAAGCCTAATTGAGGCCAGATTAATGCAGTTCCACAGGAGAATAAGGAAAAGATTAATTCTCTCCCAGCCTTTCACAGATGTCTTGTTAGGGGCTCAGCCTTGCCTTACATATGCACCTTTATTCACATACTTCCTGCTTGTCCTCTGGGAGAAGCCTATCTCATGTAATTTATAGACTTGGCTTTCTTGTTTGTATTCATGTGAATAGTAAGATGCATTGAGCACTCCCATATTGGGCTTATTCTCAGATGAGAGTGAAGGGGGTTTATCTATGTTGAAAAATATGTCCATTTGGCTTACCATAAATAGGAGTTACTGTAAAGAAAATGTTGAAATTGGAGCCTATGTGCTGGCAAAAAATGTCAAGGTTTGAGAGAGTGGGATCCAGCAGAGCTGCTGAAATAAAGCATCAAGTTCTGAAGAAATGCTCGACCCTGCAATCCTGCTTTATGGTTTTCCTTCTTCTAGCTAACTCTCACCTTGGACTGACAACTTCAGCTAATGCCAATAAACGTTAGCAAGTGATGGAGGAAGGAAATATTTTCTTTAAATAATGGTGATGAAAGCTGTGAGAGGAGATGAGGAGAACATCGGAGTTCAGTTTAATTTCTCTATGATTGACTTTGGCAAGAGGAAGAAACTTGGGCCAAACACTGTATGCATCACTTTCTTGTTAACTTTGTAACATCTGGTATATCAGAAAATCTTTCTGTTAGTTTCGGAAGGGACAGCTTTAATGGTAGCCCCATGGCATCATCGTAAAATTTCTCTCTGACAACAAGACAGACCTTTACATCAGAACAGAAAAGGAGGATAGTTTGTTAAAGAAGTACCCTGACTTTCAAGGAATGAAAGTGGAATATTTATATTACTTTACTGTGGCTTTCATTTCTTACAAAGCTAGACTGCTTTTTAACCAGCAGTTTTCTTTTTCAGCCAAGGTTTGTGGTTTTGGGTGCATCTAACAGAAGTCTTGTATTAAATTCTCAATTATCATTCTCAGTTTTTCAGTTTAATTGTTTTTCTTAATCTCATTTTGGTTTCGGCTTGTAAAACTGGCTCATTAAGCACCAATTGAAACATATTGTCTTTCAGTATTGAAAATGGATTTTTGAGCTAGGGGACTCTAATGTAATTTGTAGAAATTCTAAGGCTATTTCAGTACTAGAGGTTTAAGTATGCACTTCCTTTTGTAGGTGAGTATTTACTCCTGATCTTAGTGCTCAAGGTTCCTGGAGCAAGAACTAGTGATGAATTTCTTGTGATTTCATTTGTAGATCTTTGTTCAAGACAGCAAGTGTCCAGCCTATCAGCTCCTCAGAAAGCGATTAGCTATATTTTTTCCCAGGGTACTGGTCTTACTTCCCTTTTACCCGCTTGATTCTTCCTCCAACCACTGATTAACCAGTTCACTTGAAAAACAAACAAACAAACAAACAAACAAACAAATCTTAACACCAGACGTGATATAGCTATAACATGTCATATAGCTCAGGTTGGATATTAGGAAAAATTTCTTCTCTGAAAGAGTGGTCAGGCTCTGGAATGGGCTGCCCAGTGAGGTGGTTGAGTCACTGTCCCTGGAGGTGCTCAAGAAATGTGTAGATGTACTGAGGGACATGGTTTAGTGAGGAAATATTGTTGGTAGGTGGATGATTGGACTGGATGATCTTGGAGGTCTTTTCCAACCTTGGTAATTCTATGATTCTGTGATTGTATACTGGATGTTAATCAACAGAAAATTCCAATTGTTTTTATTTATCTGCTGCAATAGAATTAAAGTATCTCTTCACTTTTGTTTATTGAGAAATTGATATTTTTCTTGTCATCTTGACTCTTGCTAAGTGATTTTTGGTATCTCTTTCCCGTTTCTGCTTTTCTGTTCTGTGTTGACTTAAGGGTCTCCTTGCTAGTCTAGTCTATCTTTGGTCCATCATAACACGTGGTTTAAGACATCCAGGATGTCTTAGAACTTTTTTACACAGCCGATGGTACACTTTTCTCTTTTCCTATTGGACAGGAAGGATTTCTACTATGTTCCTTTAAATATTTTCTTCTTCTATCTGTCTGCATTATCTGTAAACTTATTTGATAATTATGAGGTCATACATGCCAATTGGCACTACTAGCAATAGAAATTTGCCTGTCAGCTCCAGAAATTTAATGCTCCACTACACCTACCTTATGTCCCTGGTCATAGGAGACCACTCATACTCCTGCTGGTTTATTTTCTATTTTGGAATCTAAAATTAATCTCAGGTCATTATAAAACATGCTAAAATTTCTGGTTGGGGTGCTCAGCAGTCTGTGGAGGTACATTATAAATCTGCACTCCAGCTCAGATTTCTGAGATACTTTCTGCAGAGCCTAAAGCCCAGACAAAACAACCAATTTGCCCTGTGCATCTTTTCATTCCCTTCAAAACTCCATTAGTCAGTCAATTTACTGTGGACTAATTCTCTATCATTCGGTTGATTCCTATTGTGAGCACCTTGATCACATTTAATACTTTGTAAGGTAAGCAAATTAAAAGGTTATTTGGGAGTTATTTCTGAACAATGGTGTTCATTTTAAATAGGAAAATTCTTCTGCTGCATTTAATTAGTGGCTGTTTTAAGCTCATCAGTAATCAACAGTATTTGAAAATTATTTCTGCTGATCCATATCCAAATAAAAAGTTGCATTTACCCTCTCTGTATTAGATCAGTGCACAGATTTTATCTTAGTCTTCCCTAAACCATCCATCCTCTGAAAATTAATGGAGAGAAGCAATCAGGTAGTTGACACGTCACAAATACCAGTCTGGGGTGTGGGGGCTTTCATGGTTTTGAATGAGAAATTTCACTGCTTTTCAGATCACTAAGAGATGTTTTAACCTTAGCAATTATTTTTCTCAAAGTCAGTGACACCATGAAAGGAGCCAGAAACTTATTTCTTTGGACAGTTATAAGCAGAAATTGCTCTTGACCTTGACATTTATAGGGCCCCAACTATCAAGGGACTTGCAGCTAGAGGTTTTATGAGTCTCCAGAGCATTCCTGCTAGAAGTTCAAAAAAGATCCAAAACAGCACTAATCCATGATTTCATTATGCATGTCTAATTGTTTTTCCTGAGAGTCTCGCATGTTTGGCAGTTAGCTTTGTAACACAGAGATAGCAAGGGCTGTAAGTCCCTGAGCAGCTATTATTGCACAATCAAACTTCATAACTCATGTATCTCTCTCCTGGAAATATGGTAATACACTGTTAAAGTCAGGAAAAAAAATAAGATTTGGGGCCATGGTATTTTGTTACAAGCTGTACAACAGACAGTTGAGACTCTATTTGTGAGAAATGATGAGTTAGGAAATATATCAGTATAATACCTATCAGTATATATAACGTACTCTTTCCGGTTTTACTCAGTGAAGTAATTAGTTCATCCCCAAAAGGAAAAATAATAATAATAATAATTTAAAAAATTGTAGTTTTTTCTAAACAAAATGGCAGACAGAAATCAAATTGTCCTCCTAAGAAATAATTATTATAAATAGGATTAGATACGTAGTTATAAATAATATGTAGAATTTGCTTATCCATATTTGAAAAAGAGAATATCAAATCTGAACAGCTGTCATGAGAAGTCTGAGAGTGACAGGGAAATGGAAACCTATCTCCTGATCAGAGACTGAAGACAGAGACTGAAAGAGAAGGCAAAGGCACTCTCAACACAGCAGTGCTATTAAACAACATTTAGGCACATGCATAATGGAAATTAAAGAACAACAGTGAAACAGAGCAAATGGCTCCTAGCTGAAGATGAATGCACATAGGCTGGATATTAAGCGAAAGTTTCTAACCATTAATGTTATATTGGCATGGAGTAGAATTTCAATCTGGTTAGCAGAGGCAGAGAGGTGAACCTGTGCTAAAAGGCTAAATGGCTCGGGCGCATTCGTCTAGCCCTGTATGTTTAATTCCCATGTGTGGCATGCATTGAATAAAGATAAGGCTTGTATACTTAGCGTCAAAGGAAACATAAAATTTGGAAGAAGTAGCAAATAGCTAAGATTTCTTGCTGAGATTTCCAGTTTCCTCAGATGTTGTCGTCCATGGTACAGTTTCACAGAGTCAATCCATTTTGTGCATCGTTATGAATCTGATAAAAAAGAAGCAAGCTAGCTATTACTCAGTTAAGAAAGTGTCTTTATACATTAAAGATCCAGTGGAGACTGTTGTTGATAGCAGGAGGTAAAACTGCACTGTTCTGCATGGTATTTACTCTCACCAGCCTGTTTCCCATTTTCTCTCTCAGAAGCCATTACTTTGGTAGCATTACAACTAAGCTGGTGTGTCTGCACATTGCAAAAAATCTTTTGGCTTTAGTGCACTGTAGATTATTATAATCAATTTATTCATGCTTTTTCAGGTTCAAATTTGTTAGAGATCATCCTTTTTCCCCCAAAAAATACATTTTAAAAATTCTGTCAAGAATACTTGGATGATTCTTTGCCAAGAAAACTTATCTGAATCTTTGCAAGGAATATAAAACTCATAAGCTGAAAATCATCTTTCATAAAAATACATAGTGGCCTCATAAACATGTTTTTCTTTACCCTCAATATTTCAATTTTTATCACCAAGGAAGACTAATCCTTTTACTGGCTCAATAGGAAATGGAACAGCATTTTTTTACGCTGTTCTTCAAGTATTATTTTTTTTTAAACTGAAATTGTTGGCCACAAACTTAACACACCAATCATCTTTTGGCTTTGGATCTGTTGCAGAGGTTATCTGTTTCTTACACGGTTATCCCTGCAGGTTGTATACCATAGAATTGCATGCTAACTGGATAGTTTTTCTCTGATCCAGGATTTCAGACAGGAGCCCATTCATTCCTTGCAGCTGTCTTTCTAAATTAGCTCTTTCAGGTTTAATGATGACCAGGTACTTTTTGAGCTATGAGCAGATAACCTCTCCAGAAGGTTTGGCAGGAGGGCTGACAATTAATCACAGGCAGAACTGTACCAGGTTCTCCTAAAAAATCAGCTTCTTTGTGACAAAGCCATCACCTGCTGGCAACATTTAAATTCTCTAGTCACAGCTACTGAAGCCAGAAGAGATCATTATGTCACTGTGCACATCTCTCTCTGTAAAACAGACCATTACATTTCGTGCAGTTACCTCTGACCTAAGCCTTGCAACTCATACATGATGAAAACGTCCCCTGAAGAAGAGCACTTGTTTTCTTAGATGTGCCAAAAAAAAAAAACATTCAGTTCTTGAGTGGGTTAACCGCTAGAAGAACTGGGCAGTGCTGCCAGCTTGAATCTCCTTAGTTCATGTAATTCCATTCACTAGTTTATGTTAGCCTCTATTTTCAGTTTGATCTAAGATTCCAATGGACACGCCTGTATCTGTAATGCCCATGACTTCAACTATGGCATTTGCTTATAAGCTGTTTACATAAAAGAATATCCCTTCTGCATGAGACAGCTAATTCCTGTCCAAGCAGCTCAGTTAGAAAATGTATGCATCCACCTTAAAAAAGCCAGAAAGGCAAAGCAAATGTACTGCACTGGGAAAAGTAACAGGGACTATTGTTAAACCCTACTTGATAAGAACAGCACGATACGAAAAAAAAGCATCTAAGTCTCAATTGAAGCCTTCCCCTTACTATTATTACTATGTGTCTTTTTCACATCGGAAACATGTTTCTGTGAGCTTCTGAAAATGTCCGTAATTGGTAAAGCCAGCACCATTACCCAACTGAAAGATTTTAATCTTTTTTTTTTTTTCCATTTTGAGAAGAGCATACCTTGAAAATGGCTGCAAGAAGGGCAAAAGAGATGCATCTTGCTTTAATCATTTAGGGACTGCTTTTTCCTCAAGTCAGAGGTTTCAGGGTGAAATAAGTATATTATTATTATATTTTTCAGCTGAGATTGAGAAGGTGGAAGCAGCAATGCAACCAGAGTCCCATTTCCACATTTTGAAGTAAAGAGGCAGTCTTGCATCATGGATGAATTTATTCCTTTACAGATGGTAGGCAAGTTTATTCATAAATTATTGTTGTTCATACATCCAGAGATGTTCAGTTATAAATGCAGGTTAGAGGTGTACTTTAATGCTCGAGGTGCAGCCTTTCTAAACTCTTTGGCAGGTTTGTTAAAGTAAATACAAGGCTTTTATCTCTCAGAATTTCAGGGGGCATATTAATGCTTTGCTTGCAGGTTTGTCAGGTGAAAAACTGCTTGAATTATTTGATATTTTTTTAATCATCTTTGAAATACTGACATTGCTGTATATATAGCAAACAAAGCCAGCTTCCAGGCACCAAAAACTTACATGATGCGTCTTCCATTTGCAAGATACTCATCTGAGCTGCTGCTGCTCAGAAAAGTAACATTTGAAACTGAGGAACAGCCCATTGCTTTCAGTTTCCACTAAAAAGCCCATTAGCGATGGCTGGCATACAAGGCCGCTTCTAGAAATAAGAACCTCGCTCGTCTAGGAGCACATGCCAGATACACATACATTGTGGCTGCTGTGGGTTACGTAAGTCTGTGTGTTTTACCAAACTGACAGCTGTAAAGCTGGCTAAAGTTACCTGTGTATCATGAGTTCAGAAGACTATCTAATTGTGAGTGCTTTGAACGGTTTCCTGCAAAAAGCCATTTTCTAAGAAACAATATCGCTCTTGGTGAATGGGAAAATTTCACAGACTTAACACTCTGCTTTCTTCCCATGCCTTCTTTGCTGTTTATACGTGCCATATATAATGTATACTGCTATAAAAGTCAGCTGTGCGTGTGGTTAGGGGCTGGCATGGGGCTGGAGAAAGCAGCCAGGCTCTGTATTCCAACACCTGCATGGTATTTCCTTCTGTTGAGAGTCAAAACGCTGGGCTAGATGTGCCATTGGTGTGATGCAGCAGGGCTTTTCTGATGTTCATATGCTAGCTTGATCCTACAGATCCTGACTTATAAAGCAATCTTCTCTCATATAAATAGCTTTGAGCACTCAGGCAATATATGGTTCTTTAGCTGAGCGTCAGGGACATGTTTTCAATAGAACAAAATGGGTCACAGTCATTTTTCTTTAAGTCTTTCATTTGACTGATCCACATGTGAATCTGCTTCACTGGGTTTAACCAGGAAGCCTGCTTTTTTGTGCCAACTACTTTGACAGCCATTTTTAAAGCTCATCATACCAAGATATTCTATGCAAAAATGACACTCTTCTTTTCAAAAACTTGGGAGAAATAGCAGCATAATTTAATGTAAATAAGAAAGGATTTTAGCAGCAGGTAACCAGCTAAATCTGCTCCACCTTCCTGTCAATTCGGGCATCTGGTATAAAAAGAAATTTTTTTGATGAAGAGTGGAAGGCTGTTAGGCCATGGAAAAAAATCTCTTCTTGAATTTGGTGCTTCCATGTTGGGACTCAGGAGCAGAGGAGTTTAAGATCAAACTAGCTCACATGTTGCAAATCAAAGTGGCTTTTTAAAAAAAAACAGAAATGATTTCCTAACTCTCCTTTCAGAATATGCTTCATACAAAATTTCTGGATCAGATTCTATGGTCAGAAACTCAAGCAGCTTCTGATGATTGCAAATCCAGTCAAGATTTTCGAAGGAGAGTTTAGATTCCTCTATATACATGTCTGTGCTTGAGTGGATGCAGCATGACGAATGTCTGCCCAGAAATAGCTGACATTATGAAATAGCTGAAATAGAGGAAATAGTGAAAACCAGTGTTATATTGTGGGGCAGAATTCCAGTTGAACCACAGTAAAACATCATCATCATTGGATGGATCATTGGAGAAGTCATTACAATGTGACAAGTAATGTACGCATGAAACACAATATGAAATTTTAGACAGTATTCCTGGGAAAAAACACTTCAAAGAATTCCACCTTTTCTGAATAATTCAGACCATCTCAGTCTGAACTCTGTCTCCGGCATCCTTCTGCATGAGATGCACATGAAATAGATATCTGAGGCTCACATACTTCAAACCCTCACTGAAAGACCAATGTTTGCTCAATGGCTAATCAGTGCTTAAGGTTGTATTCTGTTTACAAGTAATCTCCCTACTCTGAGCTGCTCTTCCAGTCTGTCACATGAAACAGTTGGGACTAAAACTGCTGAGCTACTGGTACTTCAACAAATAGATTGCACTGGTTCTGAAAATCTGGAAGAACAGAAAGGTAAACAGTATCGTAACACACAGCAATCCAGCAACCGGTAGTACATTAATTACTCTGCACCTCCTATATCTCCATTAAGTTCATTTATTCTTTTCAGAGAATGAATAACTAATATGAAGCCTCTTCTTGCCAGTTTTTGTCACACTACACAAGATGGTTTAAATGATTTATGTGTGGAAGCTGCTATTAATAGCACTGAATGAGCTACTAATTGGATGGTTATATAATGGCATTGTTATAAAACCTAGTTTGGGTTTGACACCTTCTGTTTTCTAAAATAAAAAACCCCAAACAAATCCATGGTTAGCAGTACATAGCACAAAGCAAAGGCTAAATAGTTACCAATCTTTCAAAAATCAAAGATTAAAAAGAGGAAAAGAAGGAAATTCACTTACCTGAACTCTAGTAGAAATGAGCAGGAAGTGAATCACTCAGCTGACCTGCTGTTCAAAGGCATTCTTTAAAGTAACTTTCTTTAATACTTGCCCTGCAAATACTGACAAAGAATTCAAAGTGGGCCTGTTTCTGGGACTTGTGAAATCTCAAAAAGTTTTGCTATTGAAAAATGGCCTTTGAACGAGATCTGGTATGTACAGAATTATAGTTTAAGAAGAAAGGACTAGCAGAAAGTATCTCTATGACACATACTGATAAAAATTATATACTAGTATTAGGTACGGATCTGCACTTTTATTTTTAATAACAGTACAGATGTACCTATACATCCGGACATTTTTAAAGTAACTTATTTTTTTCTTTTTAAAGAAAGAGAGAGAAACAAATGAGGATGGCATTTTATTCTCGTCTTTACGGAAGGCCGGAAAATTGCAGTCCATTAGGAGAGAAGCTTTTATCTGGAGTGGCCCATTGCAGTCCTATTCTGGGTTGTTCTGAAGGCTGTAGCATCACTAATGCAATGTACTGCACCAGGACTTCCTTGCTGATGAAACCAACTACTGGCTGCTTGCTGCTAGGATATTTTCCTTTTGATAATCAAACATGGCAGCATACAAAGACCATGAGAAGAAGGCAAAGCATTCTCCTAAAGGTTTGTAATTATGTGTATGCAATACTTAAACAGATGAAAACTTGTGGTCAATGCTACGCAGTCGTAATGCCTCTTAGTTTAATTTTTGACCATGAAATTACCTCTCAACATGCACTGTGCCAGCTCTTGTTATTGGATCGGTGTTATCTATAACCTTTTGTTGCTGAGGTAACTCAGGGTTGTCTTTCCAGAACCACTTCCTTACTGAATCAGCCTGAGATGCTCTCATAAGCAAAGGAGCATTTCATATATCTGTCTACAAATACACATCCTTATGTATTTGCAGAGAAATACAGTGAGTTGCTTCCAACTGAGTCACCTCTTAAACTTCAGGAAATTATGAGAGCAGTAGTAGCAATATGGGAGGAAAGACAAATATTGCAGTGGCATATGATGTGCACATAAAGGGATTTAGCCCCTGAAACAGGCAGTGGATACAGGAGCATGCCCTGTGTTGCAGGAGACCAGGTACAGGCAATGTACAGCTAGATATCTACGTGCCATCACATGGATCGCCTCTGTCATCTGCAGCAGTTGCATAGCTGGTAGGACCTTCTGGGTTATGCTCTTTTTCATTGCTTTTCAGCCAGCCAGAGATGCTTAACTGAGCCATGCTGGCTCCATGTTATTGTCAGCTCAGTGTCATTTTTTATTGCCTGAGTGATAATAAAAACACTGATATATTCAGAATATGTAAGGAGGAGCTTACATATATAAAGGAAAACTTTAATTCCTGGATTGTTAAAGCACCCAGAGGAAGTAGTCGAAGAGATCCTATCTGATTGACAATGTACCAGCACTGATGCAATTATGGCACCACGCCTAAAAAGCTGTGATAACTTAGGAATCAGTGGCTGTACAAAGGAACAAGACATGATAGAAACCGAACAGGAATCTGGGTGGTCCAGATGTCTTCCACATGTATTCTGTCAATTATCAACAACCAGAATCTCTTCTCCAGACTATTAACTCAAGCAGAATTTTGAAATCTCAGGGTGGCAAATAATACCAGAATCTTCTGTAACAACGTATCAGCTTCTGTATCAATGTAACAAGCTTTCCCACTCCTATGCATCAGAAGAAATATGTTCCCTTTTAAATGCATTTTTTCAGAGCTAGTGTAGTTTGTTTGTGTTGTTAATAGTCCTTTGCAGTTTCACTTGTGTGAGAAGGTACAGAGCAGCTCCTCAGAGTAGTAATGCTGTGACATGTTTCTGTTGTGATAGTACCAAAGGGTTCAAACAGAATACAGACAGATCCTGTCACCCATGTCAGCAGAACAGAGTTCATCAGACAGACAACATTCATCTACAGTGCTATGATTTCTCAATTCTCAATAATCTTGGATTTATAATGGTTTATATTTATACTTTCAAAATACTTCAAAAACTTATAAAATAATTTAAATACTGTCTAAGTAAGTCTTTTCATTCTGTCTGTTTAAAATACCTCAGCTACCTTTAGATGGTGTTGAAAATTGGGGATTTAATTCCTATATTTCATGTCAGCTTTTTTTTTTTCCCCTCTGAAATAGGGTGGTAGTGGGTTTTTCACTCTGTGTACTGCCAACTTTCTCCAAGATTGATGTCACCTGCACCTAATGACAATGGGAGTACATCTATCTACAAGCAGCTCTCTGTATAACCTGCTGATCAGTGTTTTTCCTGTGGTATGACAGACCAAGCTCTCTTGTTGGTAAGTCTATATAATTATTGTCTACCACCAATGTCTATCAACATTTTCTGCAGGGTTTATATACTTCATTTCCTCTGTTGGTTCACATTTTAATTGATTCTGGAATTTAATGCTGATGACCAAATTCATGAGAGAAAAAAGAAGTGAGAACTAGAATCCCTGGACAAGGAATTTTCACTGATAATTCTGTAGCCAGCCTACTTGTTTGCATGTAGAAGTAGGTTATGTGTTTGTGAGATCATTTTGATGATATTTTGGGAGCCCATCTAACAAAGTTAAAAAAAAAAAAACACACAACACCCTGTTCCTAGGCCTTCTGGTATTGTTATAAAAAGGAAGAAACACTTAGCAAGGTTGTGAATACAGAGTGACTTAAGGCTGGGAGGGAGAAGCCTTCCAGGCTGATCAAGCTATTTATGTGCTTTTTTCTTCCTTGTGGTACATAGTCTAGGAAGGAGGAACCACAGATGAAAATTAAGAGCTGAAAGAAAGATTATTTTCCAATGGAGAAATTAAGAAACTACTTCTCTGTAGGGTATCATCCAGGAAATACCTTTTTTTTTTTCTTTTAGATTTTTCCAGGTCTTTTTTTTTTTTTTTTTTTTTTTAACAAATGAAAAGACTTCCCCAAAATTCTGAATGAGAAAGATTTGCCAGATAGAAATCATGATGGGAAAGCAGACACCTACATCTTGTATCAGCTGGAAGATAGGGTCTCCAATGTTCATGTATCTCCATTCACCCAGCTCCAGCCAAATGTGAGCTATGAGAATGGGGCTGCTCCTCTCCCAGATGGTGCCAAGTGAAGGGAAAAAGCTGATCTTAAGCTATGAAGCTCCTGCAGTAAAGACTGTGGCTACTGTTGCTCTTTTTAGTGCTCTTCTGTGGAGGTGTGGTAACGTGTTGAGAAGAAAAAAGAAGCAGATTTAAAAAAAAAAAAAAAGGCTGAATAATTCTAGTGATCAATGCAAAGTCTGTTTTCACAGATAAAATGACTAGTAAAGGTATACATAAATACTGCAGAAATACTGCATTTGTCTAATCATTAGTTGGGGGATGAATCATTCTATATTTCATAATTGCTAAAAAAATACTTACTTGAGCCAAAGCTTAAATACCATTAAGGAGATGAATTTAATTCAGCAGGTTTCTATGCTCTCAATTGGCTATCAGTTTTACTTGAAATAAACTGATGGCAGCACATCCATCACATTCCACAGTTCCAAGAGAAAAACTTGAGCTCCAAGTGTGAAGTTCCTGCTGGTTTGTGCAATCTATTTGGTGCTAATACATTGAAAGAGAGATAGTGCTGTAATCCTGATAAAGCCTCAGGCTGAGTTCAAGAGCTTTCCTGTGATACAGTGCTTTTGAAAGCAGTTTGCAACAACTCTGTTTGCAGGAATCTCCAAAACAGGGCCTGGCAGTCCCACCCAGACCCAGTACGCTGCAGGCTCTGAGCTTCTCAGGTTGCAGTCTGCACATATGTGCCCTCAGAGAGCTGCAGGAGCTAATTATTTACTATTTACTCTTTCCAGATAGGCATCCAATAAAGTTACCTGTTAAGTCTACTTGTGAAGGAGTCTTATGTATGCCATTCCCTTCTGTATGACAGGAGTGATGCTGAGTTCACCCCTGCTTTTATTCCACTCGGTGAAGCACCATTACATAAGGGTTGCTTCAGTCGCTGTCAGCATAGACTATATTTGGATGACTGTAACAGAAAGGCCTGCCCTCCTTCCCTTGCTCTGTGAGCCATCCAGTTGCTCATCCACCCTTATTCTGAATAATGATGATGAGCAAAATAATCACTGAAATTGTTGGTTTTGCCCCACACCTGAAAATGCTCTCATTTGGTCAGATGTCTCACTGTCAGTTTTCTCTCTGTGTTGCAAGCAAGGGAATGCTGCAGGGCTGGGCTGCTGAAAGCTGCCCTGAAGTGACCCAGTGGAAGCAATAGGCATCACTGGGCACAACAGGTCCAAGGTATGGCTGGAGAGAAGGAAGGAAGTAAAATTAAAGGACTGATGGGATCATCTTTAATTTGCTTTGTAAACAGAGAACAGGAAAGATCATTACAGTAGCCTTTTGTACCATGTAAGCGGGGAGAACAAATATCATGTTACGTACAACTGATATGTAGTGGTCACATTGCCAGCTGCGCCCTTATCAAGATCACTACAACAGTAGCTGTTCTGTGGAGCTGCAGATAACACAGTAAGGAAATGTTGGGAACTGCTGGCACTCTTGCAAATGAGAATAACAAAAGCAAAAGGAAAGAAAAGGAGTTTCTTGTGCTACTGATTTACATTTTGCAAAATAACTCTGTTGGAAAAGGAAGCCAAAACTTCCCTTATTCAAATAGTTTTGTTCCAGTGAACTATCCTTAATTCAAGGAATCCCTTTTACTTTACATTTTTTGGCCAGTAAGTAAGTGTGTATTTGTTGCTCTGAGTATTCTGAAGTGTGCTGATTGCAACGTGCACAGAGGTAGGAAATAGCATTCTGACAAAGTTAGACTAGTGTGAAGGCCAGCTGCTTGGAAGTTGTACATACCATTACTCTTATTCACTTTTCTCTTACTGTTAGCACTCCCTGCTGACTAGGTCACTAAACCAGTTACTCCATTCCTCCTCCGCTTGTTTTTAAAACCTTGCAACTGTGTTTTTCTCAAAACTCTCCCTTCCCAGTCAGCACTGTCTCAACACTAGCCTATGCACTGGCTGTTTCAAGATCCTCCCCATTTCTGACCACAACTTTTCTCCCCTGTTCTGTTCAGCCTGCCCAAACTATTGCCATGAAAATATTTTCCGTTTCTCACCTCTCTGAGAATGTTGCCCTGCTTCTGAAACCTCAACATTGACCTATTTCCACCCTAAAATTCAAATGTGTTTCTTTTCTCAGCTCTGCATAACTTCATTGCTATTTGGATCTGACCTCATCTCCTCTCGGAAAGCCAGTCAGTCTCCAGTGTTGAGAGTGTGTTTGTGGGGGAGCAGGGTGCTATTGTAATTGATTTCCTTCTTTAACTTTCTCCATCAGCAGAGTGCTCTGAATCTAAATGTACTGCAGATGAAATTACTGCAGTCACCTCCCTGGTTTGTTTTGGAAATGCCTGCATGTATTTATAAAACAATCACCAAAAAACATTAAGATTCAGCCCTACGTAAACTACATACAATTTCCACCAAATGAAATGAAGTGCCTTGAACTTTATTGTATGTCTTTGAATCTCCTCTGTCCCTGGTTAGACCAGCCGAGGGGGATTAATGGCAGTGATACCAACAGGCATTTACTTGGGTAACTTAAGAATGACTGAAGCACATCATCTCCTTGCTGTTCCTTTTCACTCTTTTCCTGTTCTAGGTCTTACTGAGATGCAATACTGGATTCATAAGACCAATGCATGTAACAGCAAGTTTGTAGTATTTTGAAGTTGCCTGCAATTTCCAATGCCTGTTTAACACAGTCTGTTTAATGCATGGAGAGCACAACAGAGCAGAGAATGCAGATCCCTCTGTTTTGTATTGGAATTGTATACCTGTGAGTTTTTCTGGAATATGTCAACAGAATTTAGTTAATTCAAAATCGTGGTGATACTGGGGTTGTTATAGTCCACTTTTCCAGATGGATATATTTCTCTTGAATTTATATCACAAGATAACATGACAATTAGGCCTCTTACCAAGCCAGAAAAAAAAAAAAAAGCATATATTCCTCAGATTCTATCACAACCAAACCAAAAGTAACAATCCCCCCGGGAACTCTGGAGGCAGTTATATTTATCCTTCTTGAGTCCCACCAGCATCCAGCCAGTGAGCCTCAAGGCTGGTGCTGAAATTTCCAGAAACATCTGGAAAGCAACCACAGAAATAAATCCAACAAACCAAACCCCTGGAGAGCAGTAACAGAAGCTACAGAAGCGCTGTGGAGCCAGCACCCACTCTTCATCACGGCTTTTCTCCACTCTCACAGCTTCCACCACACGTGCCACCTCCAGCACAACACTCCAAAACTGTTGGGCTTTCTGCTCACACTTTGGAGTCCTGAGGCCTCCTGCAGCTCTGCTAGGTTAAGTTGCAATGAGCCTAAAGCAGTGAGAGTGTGTCACTGAAATGATTGATCTACTTGTATTTGTCATAACTGTCTTCCTTGAAGAGGTTTCATTGCTTGAATGAGTGACCTGAGCACTGTCAGCCATAGCCTTATATAGACAGTCTATAGCTTTATTCAGACAAGACTTCATCAGGCATTTTCCAGAATTAACTGGAGCTTCTGGGGTCTGATTAGATTAATTTTGTTGTTTCTTTATCTTTTCTTGGAGGTGCTTTGTCAACTGGATGCCTCTTCCCAACATTCTACTCACGACTGACTTCTACTTGGAGACCACTTTCCCACTCAAGAAAGAGTGGGAAAGAAAACTGGGGAGAAATTGAATAATTTAATAAGGCCTGGGTCTATGGCTGTTTCAGATAAATTTGTAACAGATATTTCTATATTTATGTATGCTTTAGACCAGAGTATTTTTTTGTTAATGCTGGAAACTTCGAGCAAAGAAAGTCTGAAAGTTATTACACATAAACTATGTTAGTCAGCTGATCGTCACTTTAGTAGCATCCTGGAATCGTTCAGATTTAATTATGGACATTAGGATCAATGTTTTTGTTTGCTTGTTTGTTTGATATGAAATTTTTTCTTAACTTTTGTGGGTTTTTTTGGTGCTTGTCTGTTCCTCACTGCACCTTCTAGCCACAACATAATAGTGTACATACGTGTGTGCACACCCTGATCTATAGTTATTGACAGCATTTGAGATATCGGCTCCTGGATCTTGTATGTAGCAAATAAGCATAGACAGTTTACAGTCTAGTGAGGTCTTGAATAACTCACTGCAAGTGCTTTTGTAGCTGTGGTGCCCAGAAGAGAAGTCAGTCTGGAGAAATCATTTCTGTCTTCTTGCTACAAAATAATTCTGAGGTTCAGCAGTAATCTTATCAACATGTCTGGTTAAAAATATTGACAACCTAACACACCAAAGCTTTATCTCGACAGTGCTCACCAGGAGATCCACTGAAAACAGGGAAAGAAAACCCCTTTTACCTTTAGTAGGTATTGGGATACATCCTTAGTCAACTCAAAGGGAAATGGTGATTTGCCTGCAGAGAAAGGTAACTGATAGCAAAACCAGTAATAAATCAGTTGCTAAATGACTGTTTTACAGAGAAGTGTCCCTTCCCCTTTTTCAAAAACACATCGCAGCTGTGCAGTAATGTTCCTAAGTATTACAGCTTGTAATAACTTTACTGAAACATTGAAACAGTCTGAACCCTTTCTATAAATCACTGGTCTTTTTTCTGGATGTGAAGATTTACCATGGTACCACAGCTTCTAGCAGTGGTATTTGCTGACTGTCACTGGATCTGAATTCCTGGTTTGGCACCCCACTGATAAGGTCTCAGTCATTAAGTGCATTATACAGCAACCTTCTGTATTCCTGTCTGTGTTTCGCTCTTCCTTCTGACTTCCAGTCCTTACTCAATTGAGTAATTCATCCATAGCCTGCAGCAGCTTCTTATCCTTTTTTTTTTAATTATTTTTATTTATTATCTATCATTCAAATCAATGTCATGCCATTCAGTGGCAAAAATAATTCTTGGAACTGGAATAATTCTTGCATGTATGGAAAGTTGTGTAATTTTTATTTTATTTGTTTTGTTTTGCTAGCAGTTCATAAATAAACACTCAGCTCAAAATTGAAGTGACTTAAAGAGAAACGAACCTCTTAGAATCACAAGGTTGGAAATGACCTACAAGATCATCTAGTCCAACCGTCCTCCCATTACCATTGCTACCACAAGCTACTAAACCATATCTCATAGCTCCTCATCCAGACACCTCTTGAACACTGCCAGGGACGGCAACTCCACCACCTCCCTGGGCATCCATTCCAGTGCCTGACCACTCTCTGAGAGAAAAAGTTTTTCCTCATGTCTAACCTAAACCTCCTCTGGTACAACTTGTGGCCATTTCCTCGGGTCCTGTTTGTTGCCTGGGAGAAGAGGCCAAACCCCTCCTCATCACAACCTCCCTTTAGGAAGTTGTAGAGTGCAGTGGGGTCTCCCCTGAGCCTCCTCTTCTCCAGACTAAACAATCCCAGCTCCCTCAGCCGCTCCTCATAAGACCTGTGCTCCAGACCCCTCACCAGTTTCGTTGCCCTTCTCTGGACTCGTTCCAGGGCCTCAACGTCTTTCTTGTAGTGGGGGGCCCAAAACTGAACACAATACTCAAGGTGCAGCCTCACCAGTGCTGAGTACAGGAGGATGATTACCTCCCTGCTCCTGCTGGCCACACTATTTCTAATGCAGGCCAGAATAAGTATTCATACTTATTCTTCATAAGTATTATTTTAGAGGACCATTCTCAGTTAAAAATACCCTCAAATGAAGATAAAAAACACACTATTCAAAGTTCTAAGATGAAACTTGTATCTCATTAGAGCTTTTATTTTCCTTTCCAATGCAGACAAATTAAAACATTTCATTTTTGCTAGGCCTGTATTTTTGTTCTTGCCACCAAAAAATAATAATAACAATTTTTTCACCTAGTTGTCCCTGTGGTGTTAGGGGTAGGAGGCAAATGGCCTGCATTGTCTCCTAGACTGTCAGGAGTAAAGCTTTTTTTAGGCCAAAGACTTGGTCCCCTGCATAACAAGTGCATGACAGAATCACTGAGCTATCAAATCAGTTATTCTGCCAACATCTTTCTGCTTCACTGAAGAGTAAATTAATCCTACATAGGAGCGCTCCAGAAGGAGAATAAGAGAGAGCACACACACTGCCATGGTTGAGTAGTAAGGTGCTTGTCAAGAGTATAAATAATGGGTAAATAGTTAATTTTCTTTGGAGAACCTTCAAGGATCTACTTCTGTGAGTGCTTATGCACACATGGTGGAACAAGTGCAGCAAGGGATTGAGCAAGAGAGCTTCCCCGTGGGAAGAAAACATGCCCTCGGTCAGACCTCTCGGCGGCTCCATCTCGGCTCTTTCCAACTCAGTGGAGACCTGGGGTGGCTTCAGCTGGCCCCAGTTTCTGGAGATGGCAGCTGGGGGTCTTGACCAGAAGGTGCTTGGGAGGGAGCTGCTCCTGCAGAAGGCACAAAGACACACCTTGGACCACAATCAGTGCTTGGAAATGAAAGCATATGGGCTACATTGAGTGATTCCGCCATACTGAGCAGGTGATGCTACCAGAGGTACTGCCCGACAAAATCCTTATTTAGAAAAGCAGCAGCTCCAATGAGGAAACAAAAGAGGTCCAACAAATGGCACAACAGATAACTTAGTGCTGACCTGACATCTGCTGCCTCCAGCTCACTTCGGTCTGCTGGAGCTGAGGCCACTCACGGCAGGAAGAGCAGCTGAGCGTCCCTGTTGCTGCATGCCTCCTGTTCCAAATTAGTAATTCTGCAGCAATATGTAAAAGCATTGAGGTTTATCGATTACAAAACAATTTCCTGTGCAAGCTCCTATTAAAGAGCCATTACAGAAAGCTTAGCCTTGACTTTGAGCTGAAGCCCCCAGTGGAGCTTTTTGGGAAGAAACTGCTCTTTCTTCCCATGGGGAACTCTCCCCTTCTGCCATCTCAGAGCGCACCTTCCCAGCACTGTCTGCAGTTAGTCATGGGGAAAGCGTGGACCATTTCATACCCAAAGGTGAAAAGGCAGAAGTTCACCCCTTTCAGTCTCAGCAGTCACAGTACTTTAATAGCCAGCTAATGGAGTGCCAAACCATTGCAGTGAACTGCAAACCCAAATATCTTATCCTGTGTGATTTCTTACTGTTGATCCTCTTGTCTGTTCTTACACCTCTCCCCGTTCCCATATATTTGTGCGATATTCCGATTAACCTCTCTCCATTTTTCCCACTGTCTTCATATATTCATATTTCTATACGCTTTCACATTGATCATTTTTGTTCCTGACACCAATAACTGTTTGACCTTCTTTTAATTTCCCTTTACTTATTCCTTTTTCTTAAAATAACATTTTCTGTCTCTGTTCCCTGTCCTCTTCCTTTGTTCTGTCTGTGATTCTCCATTCCTATAACAAAACTCATTTACTGTCCTTTTTCTCATTTCTCACTACACAAGCAATGTAACTCCATCAGCCACAGCTCTGTTGCACTGATTTCCCCTTTCTATCTGCTGTCTAGCATCTTTCCCTTCCTCTCTCCCACGCAGCACTTTTCCTTTCTATTTTGTTTCTAGTTCAGAATCTCTCTGACTTTCCCACTGTACTCTTACCCGCTGCCCTCTCCCTGCTGATCATGTTAGCAGAAGTTGAGCTTTGTTGTCTTATTGCACAGATCTCAGCTTCCTTCACCTCTTTTGTTTGTTATGTCAAGCCCACCACCACTCTCCTGGTCCAACCAGGGCTGGGTGTCAGGTGTTATCCATGCAAGCCTCTCTAGAGCAGCACAAGGCAGAGGTACTTTCATTGTGCTGCTAAGGAGACCATTGCTCGCTGACCAGTGAGTTCTGCTAATCTGGGTCACATTTTGTATCAACAAGCTATGTATACTTTATTGATCAAATTACAGTTCTATAGCTTTATTGTCATATGCACCTGTAACTGCATCAGTGCTTACAGTCACTCACTCTGGGGCAGTAAAACTTTGCCACAAGAATACTTGAGAAGGACCACGGGCTGCCATTCAAGACCATCTGATCCTAAACAGTATTTCTCTAAACCCATGGTTACCCTGGTATCAATCAAGGCCATTTTCCATCTAGACCTCTGCTGTAAGTGGCCACTCAATTTGTCCATGAGCTAAATATACAGTATTCCTAGCAGAGCTCATAATGACTGTACATGAATGACCTTTCAAAAGCTCTGACTCCTTCAAAACACAAGCAGAGAGAAAATCTGTATTTGGGAGATCAGAAATAAAATGAAAACCTCACTTTGGCTGAATAAAAAAGCCATATACAGGAAAGCCCTTGACGAATAGCATACTTTTAACAAAAATACCATTTCCTTTGCCACAATAAATGTTGTTTCAGATTCTGGAATTAAGTGCTTATTCCACTGGGCTGTAACATTTTGTTAAGCTACAGAGACGTTAGAGGAACAGCTATTCCGTTTCTTACAGACTTCAGCTCTTTCAATATTCCTTTTTCTGGAGAAGAGAAACACGTTCTAGGATTTTCATTAAGCCTTTTTTGGTTCATTATGGAGGTCTGACTTTCTGCATCCACTAGAGCAACCACAGATGAACTACTTTTGCGGCCTTAGGGAAACCTGAACCTGGAGCCAGCTTTTAGAATTCACTGACAGGGCCAGGTCCTTGGCTGCCGTGGTGGAGGCTCTGCTCCGTTCAGAAAGTTTGGAGAATTTATGGAGGACTTAAGTGGCAGCTACAAATTATGGTTCTGTTTCAGCTCAAGAGTGAACTGCATCTAAGGGAGCATTGTTGTAACAAGAAGAAAACTTCCCAGCTCAAGTGTTTCCAAGCTATTCATCATTTCCCTAGTATCTGTTCCCCCTGGAAATTCTCCAAGTCCTTATGATACTGATCTTGTAAACAATTATTTTCTTTCCTGAACTACTGTAATAAAATTCATACTGGGTATTGCTCTTAGGACTCCTTGGCTCCCTCTCAATTTTTATTTATTTATTTATTTATTCAGATTGGGAAGTGGAAGAGAAGGGTTGTTACTTTTTTTTTTGTCTGTTTGGATCATGCACTCTTTTAATATCATTACTAAACAGAACTCCAGCAGGAAAAGAAAGTGAATGGACGTCAGTAATTTCTTCTGAACATTTTTTGATGGCACAGTCACAACAGATACTTTGGCCAAATGCCTGTCGTCAGGATATACTGTTAGAAAAAAATGAGATAGGATGGAGGAATACCCTTTATTTTTGAGTGCCTACGAATACATAGATCAGCAGCCTGCCGGACGTGCCCCTGTAAATATGCACATCATCAGACAACCGTGGGGCTTCAGTCCTGCTGATTGTGTTATTTATGGAGATTAATACAAAATTACGCACGACTCACATGTTGCAATTTTGTTCAAGGGTCTAAGAAATATCATAGAATCATAGACTCACAGAATGGCCTGCGTTGAAAATATGCCTCTGTTCCTTGTGCTATTTTGTGCATATTCCCTTCACTGATCTGACAGTAGTTTATTCATGCTCCAGTGTAAATTTGCTGTTCTAAACTGGGACATCCCCCTGTCTTTTCATACCAGCATCGCTGCACGCAACTCTCCCCTGAAGAGGAACTGGGCAGTAAACGTTTGCTACTGGCTCCCCAGTTTCACAGCCTTCCTCCACCGTTCCTTTACGCCATGAATGCAGCCCATTTCTACACGATACAGCTGCCTCGCTAGGAGGAAAACTGCTGCTGCACACAGGCTCACGCGTTCACATCGCATGCACACGCACATCCTACATTAGCTGAGGGAAGAACTGCCAGATTTTTAACTCTTGCAACGAGGTCTCAGCTGTGGATCCTAATGGAAACCTGCATGGCACGTGTCCCTCCTGGCATACCAGCACGGGGTGCTTCAAGCTGCTCGCCTACCCCCGTGCTGCAGACTACCCGCTGCAGCACGGCTCTGGCTGTAATGCAAGCTGACATCTCCGGTGCGCTACATGTTTAAAGCACTGCGCAGACGTTAACATAACTCCTTAACGCACCACCACTGCGTGTAGCAGAGAGGAATACACAGCAAGACACATGAGGTGCCCAGCACAAAGCAAGCAGCCATGCCAGGGCCTGGGCTGGGAGCGTGGCTGCGTGTATCAGCGCTTGCCTTGGTGGCGGGTGTGGAAGCGGCCACATTTGGGATGGGTTTTAGTCAAGTTGTAATGATTTCCAACTTGGGAAAGAGACTTTGGGCTGTGAAGAATGCTGCAGTTATCACCATTAGCAGTTCTTCACCTGCTGCTGCTGCTTTGGCTTTAAATATTTTGGACAGAAAATTTTGCGGATGAAATGAATATAAAACCAGACACGTTTATACTTTTGGCACAGAATTTCCCATACACAGATGCTTTATCCCAACAGCATTCTCAGCACGGCTCTCAGTGACATTACAGGAACGGGATTCCCAACCCTTCCAAGCGAAGCACGGTGCGCACTCCTCGCAGAACCACGTTCGGACCCTCTCGGCTCACGCCGCGCTGCGCGGGCCGTCCAGCCCTCCTTCGGTGCTCGTGGAGGCCGCCAGCTGCTCCGCGTGGAGCTGTCCTTCCCCGCCGCAGGAACGAGCCCAAGGTCGAAGCCCCGCGGCGGCCGCTCGCGACTGCACAGCTGCCTTCCCTTCCACCCACAGCACGCAGCCCCGCGCCCGCAGCGCTCCCCACGCGCCCACCCCGGGCTGCGGAGCCGCACGCCCGCCGCCCCTCCCGCACGCGGCCACGGCCGCGGTGACGCCATGCGACCGCGAGGGGCGGGAAGGAGGGGGGGTCGCGCGGTCGCGCTTCCCGCCGGCTGCCGCCGCGCGCGCCCACGAGCACGGCCGCCCCCCCGCCCCTGCGGGGCGGTTGGTGACGTCAGCGGTCGCCGAGGAACGGGGCGCAGGTGCATCCGCTTCCTCGGGGCCAGCGGCACTGCGCTCCTCCCGCCGCCGTCCCCTGTGCGGAGCGGGAGGGATCGTCCCCGCGCAGAGCGCGGTGTGGGAGCCCCCGCTCCGCAGCGTCCCCGACGGTCGGCGAGGCGGCGGCAGAGAGCCGCGACGGGGCGGCCGCGACCGGCGGGCTCGGATCGCTAGGGGGAGGCACGGCACCGGGAGACGGGGCAGAGCGAGGCGCGGCGGCCCCTCTGCCCGCGGGGAGGGGAGAGCGTAGGGCCGAGGCACCCCGTCACCGGCGGCTGTGCCGCGCCCCCCACCCCGGTTTTGCTTTCCCTTTCGGTGCCGCCTCTCCGTCGCAACGTTTTTATTTATTTATTTATTTTCCCAGAGGGTGGGGACGAGGGGAGGGGAGAGCCGCGCGGCGGGGACGAGCCGCCTGGTGGGGAGGAGGCAGCCCCGTCACGAGAGGCGGCGGCGGCGGGGAGGAGAAGCCGGCACGGAGCCTCGCCTCGCATCGCATCGCCCACCGCGCAGACCCTCCGCCGCCTCGCCTCCCTTGGCCGCCGGAGGCACCGGCGGCCGTCCGTCCCCATGATGGCCTCAACCGCCACCTGCACCAGGTTCACCGACGAGTACCAGCTCTTCGAGGAGCTCGGGAAGTAAGTACGCAGCCCGCCGGGTGCGGGGCAGCCGCTTCAGGGCCGGGGGCGGGGGAGGGAGGGAAAGACCAAGAGTCGGGGGGAGAGGGCTCGGTCCCCGCGGGCAGGGGTGCGCGGGACGATGCCTCCAGCCCTGCCTCGTCCCCGGGCGTTGCTTCAAGGGTAAGAGTCGGTCTGTGCGCCCGCCTGACCCCGCGGGTGCGTACAGCCCCGGGTGGGCGGCGATGCCTGCGTACAACCCAGGGGTGCCGGCGGGCTTCAGGCGGTAAGGGGCTGCGCCGCTAACGGCCGCCGGAGCTCGCGACGGCCGACAACGGCCGGCGCGTCGGGCGCCCCCCTGCGGCGGGGTGCGTATCTCCGATCGCCATATTGGCACGGGCACGGGGAGCGGGACCCGCTGCCGCGCCGCCCCCGGCGTGTGCCGCCCCGGGGCCGTAACGTGTCGCCTTCCCTCCCGCCGCGCGGCTGTGGTGTACGCCGGGCGAGGGCTTCGGCCGCACGGCTCGAACCAGCGGCTCTGAGCAGCGTTTTGCTGTTGCGATAAATAAAATCAACGTTGACCGTCTCTGAAAAGCTTCCCTTCTTTTTATATATATATTTTTCTTATTATCCTATCCCCTCCCCCCCTTATTTCTTTGGGCATCGCGCCGCTCCCTGCGATGAGTGGCAGCGCGGTGGTAATGGCAGGGAGCTGTTTGGGTGACACTGACGCTCTGTCCCCCTCTTGGCTTGCAGAGGGGCGTTCTCGGTCGTGAGGCGATGTATGAAAATCACCACAGGACAGGAGTATGCTGCCAAAATCATCAACACCAAAAAGCTCTCAGCCAGGGGTGGGTATATTCCAACCGAGTGTTTACAATGCCTTCTCCTCATTTCTTGCATTCTTGTGGCGAGTGTTAAAACGGAACACAAAATAATAAGAATTAAGGTTATTAATTTTCTCAGTACGCTTTTCTTCGTTTCCTTTCAGGCTGTGGTTTTTTTTTTTTATGCTAAATGTTTCAGAGGTTAACTGTATGGAGGTGTGTGAATGTTGCTATACCGTTTTTAAAGGGAAGCTTTATGAAGTGATTGAAATTAGTGCATCCTCTTCCCATTTTTATATTGGAAAAACTTTAAAGATCAGCCTGAAAAGGATTTTGCAAACTGATTTTTTAGGGGAGGGCTGGGAAATAAGTTGACAGTGCAGCTTTTATCATAAATGTGTGTCTACCCTTTTCTGAATTCAAAGTTTCCATTGTATTTAAACTTAAACATGAAAATGAAGGCCTATTTGAATCCGTGGAGAAGAGTGTAATGTCCTGTACTGGACTTTGTGATGAGATCCCGGGGAAAGGAAATTTCCCTTTTTTGAAGCATCCAGTTGTGAACCCAAGTCATTCTGAATGATACACTGTGTCACTGCTACAGCCCAGTAGTAACGCCTGCTGCACCACTCGCTTATGTTTTACTGTAATGTGTTTGTTTCCCTTATGTTCTGGCTGTTAGTGGTAAGTCTTTGTGATACATTTGGGCAGTCACGTGTGTGCTGTAGGTTACTGCTGTTGGAAGCAAGCCTCAACGGAGATATGTCAATTCCTTGTCAAACTCACGTCAAAGTGATTGTAGAAGGATGTGGGGGATTAGGGATTATTCTCTGCTAGCATTACCTGTGTTTTGATGTGAGTTTGTGATATGATAAAGAACGTGGAGGTGAATAAGCAAGCGGTGTCAGTTCTAAAGCTGTATTTAAGGTCTGGTTTGCTTTCAGCACAAATCATTGCAGGTAAACAGCAGTCTGGATTAATTCATTAAATTTACACCTAAAACACTTCCTGCGACACTAGGGCATGTTCTGGCAACTTGCTGTTCTGCTGGGGATCTTTCAACATGGTGTAGATGCTGTTCTTTTCAGCTAATGAATGGAATTTGGATGCTAATTTTTACCTTTTGCTGAATTTTAGTCGTTCTCCTATCTCTGTGAGAAATTTAGTTTTTCTGTACTTCAGAATACCTCTTTGTAGGGTGACAGATTGAAAAGAAGAGGGGTTAGGAAAGAACTGATACTTGAGATAAAATAATGTCACAGTTTCGCTGAAATCAAATTTTCCTTGTTTCTTTTGTCAGTGCAGCGACATGACCTGTTGAATTTTGGTGCTTAAAACACATTCTCTATAGTTTTATAGATCTAGTACCTATCAGGTTGAGAAGCTGTAGCAAGTACCTTTCAGGTTGAGAAGCTGTAGCAACGGTCAGATTACTTGTTTGCTATCGTCTTTACATATAATGTGGTAAAATCTTGAAAGGTAGGCTAAATTAATATAAATATGAAGTCTTCCTTAGAAGTCATCCTTTGGGATGTGCTGTTTTTTCAAGTTTTCATTTTGGTACTTCCTTCATTGTTCAGGCAGGACCGAGTTGGTCCTCAATGCAGCCCCTTCACGAGCCTAAATGTGCTGGGGAGAATTTGGCTGATAAGGTGGAATGTGGCAAAACTCACACAAAAAAAATTTCTGTTGGTTTAACATGTAAGCCCATAAAGCAAGGAGGTGGGTTTTCAAGATTGATAACTGGACTGTGAAATATTCTTCCATAGCTGAGTGAATGCGATGCCTTGTCCGTGAATGCAGCAAATCCATTTCCATCTTGGCTTTCGAAGATTCCAGAAATATGTTAGCTATTTTTTATTATTATTTTTTTTAAGTTTGCGTGCTGTTATGTAGTTTTTGTCTTTTGGAAGACAAAATAAATGACAGCATCTGCTCAGCAGCTTTTGAAGAGCGAGCTTCTTACAGAGATCCTCAGATTCCTCTGAAGCAATTCTGCAGTTGCAAAAGGGTATTACTTGCGGTGTCTCTGTCTGTGATTTTTTGACGTGGTTGATAATAAGTATGCAGCTTACAACTCAGACTACATTTCAAATAGTATCTAAATTATAAGTTTCATTTTCCTCCTGTCTGAACTGCTTTATGATGAGGTAGCAGTTCACTTTGGTGTTTCCAACTTCTCTCCTGAAATACAGATCATAATGTAAATCTAAAGAACGGTTTGTTGGGTGAGCAGTTAGAGGCTCTCAGCATGTACAGCCCTGCTTGTCTGTAGCTCTGAAACACTGCGTCAAATTTGAGCCATCTTGCTTGCAAGATGGAAGAGTTGCCATTACAGCGATGATGGGGAGGAGTCAAGGCTGTTAATCCGAAGGAGAACTTGACATGATTTGAGTTGAAAAATTATTTAACTGTGTCAGCCTTGATATAACAGTAATTGTCACCCCAGCTGCAAATGGTCTTGGAGATTGTTTGGATCCTCCCCTTAGTGGCCCTTCTAAACAGAGGCTGATGTCATCACGCGCTTGTGCCAGTGAAGGTGTGTTCTCTTCTGATTCCTTGTTTATTGTGGAGAAATTTTGGAGTAGCCATGTGCAGAGATGGGCTTTGGCTTTAATTTGGAGGGAGAAGGAAGGTTGGTTCTGTTGTGTGGTTTTGTTTTTTTGCAGAAGCAACTTTTGTGCTTCTAAACTGATGATCAGTTACTCACATCTGCTCTCATCTTCTGCACCGGTTGTAGTCCACAGTGAAGTAAGAACATTTTAAATTATGTTTTGAAGCATTTGGCTTTATGTGGCGCTTCAGATTCCACGTTTCTCTGATCTTGTTAATAGCAATAATTATTTGCGGTTTAAATCTCTCAGTATGGCAAAAAGAATTTGATGAGGGCGTCCTACGTTCTTAGAAATGTGAACTGCAGTTTTTCCTTCACATTTACTAAGTCAACTGAAGTATTATGTTGATGTTAAAAAATCAATAGCTCCTTTTGTACCAAGTCTGTTCTGGACAAGCTCACGTGATTTAATCGCGCTGCTGGTTTAAAAGAGGAAGGAGAAAGTTCTATTGCACATCCCTCTAAAACTAAATGCAGTTGTGAACAAGTGCACAGAGCACTTAGAATAAAGCGAAGGGTGTGTGTTTGCAGATTCTGGGTTCTGTATTGTTTTGGCTGATGAAGTCATTGGAATTTTCTTACTACTCAGTTTCTGAAGTGTGTTGTGTTAGGCTTCTTTGTGGTGTTTTTCCTTGCGTAGAAAGAAATGTACATAAAGGTGAGCTTTTTGAAAGGTGACTTTTCCCCTGTATGTACCAAATGCAAAATAATTCACCAATCGGTCCTTCTTTTGTCATTATCTGTACATCTTTTATTTTCTTTTTTGAGAGTCTTTTGGCTTTGATCCAAACAAACTTCAGGAGCAGAGCCATTTTCTTAACAGGTTTGGGCCTCGTTTTTCGATGGGGCTTGGGGAAGGAATCGGAGCAGTGTTAGATTCTCTAATCGTACTCTCAAAAACCATTTTCTAATGTTTTTTGGCTGGGTGTAATTTTTGCCAATGCTTATTTTGATGTTTGCTCTGTAGCGGCTAAAAGCGCTGTTCCTTGGATGGCAATCTAAGGACGTTTGTGAGAAGACGGTGTTTTGTTTTCTAGAGTGCTTTTGTAAATGCTGCCTGGATGCTCCTCTCCCAGCCCTTTGGGTGCTGCAGCGGAAGTGAGAACCTCTTTGTTTAGGGCATTCCTGTTACTAAAAGGAATACAGGAATGAGCTGGAGGTTATTGCTTGTTTGTCCGCCGCTACCCTGATCTTTCACGGCCCAGTCCTTCCATTAGCTTCAGTGAGCTTCTGAGCTATCAACCTTAGAGGCTTCACTGATCATTTATCTTTCTTCTTGGTAGGAAACTTCCCAGGTTGTTTCTGTATCTTTCTGTTTGTCTAAGAAGAGAGGATAGCTGGAGCTTGCTAGGCCTGCTGAGCTTACTTGCAACAAGATGTTTTGGGTGAGGAGGCTGGAAAAACCCACCCTCTTGGAGCAGTATTTTAGTGGTAGTACTGAGTAATTGTACTGTAGGAAGAGTATTTCTGTGTCTAAAGTTGTCCCTAAAGTGACTTAGATTCATGATGTGTGAAAGGTATTTTTCAGTGTAGTTTTTCATGGTATGGAGATGGGGTACCTGACTGAGTTGGTCTTTGTCAGTTGCAGGCAGATGTTTTACAGGAAGGCAAGATGTAATAAGACTTCCTGTACTCTACAGCAGAAGAAATTGTTGATAATCTAGCAAAGATTCCTAATCTAACTGAAGATCTTAATTTGGGAGTACGCTTTTACCTGTGCACATTTATTATAATACGTGTATGTATTTTCTTGCTGATTTCAGTTCTTAAGTATGCATGAAGTTATTCTCACACACTGAGTACTCTCCATAAGGGCATTTAGTCGTCAGTGAAGCAGATTTCAGCTTTGTGAGAACAACAATTCTAGTCTCTCAGGTTCATTACATGTCAAGAAGCAGTGTGGTTGCTTTCCTCCATGTGTTAGAAGTATGTTTAAACAAGTTTTTCCGTAGTATCCAGAACTCTTACATGCTAATATGGTTGTCCTTTCCTTATGCTTGCGCTCTTTCTGCCCTGCAGGTTAGTCATGACGTTTCTTTCAGTCTAACATAGATGTTCTGATTCAGCAGGGGTGCATTTACGTATTTATCTGCAAGCATTTGTTATGGTTGCGAATTACAGTAATTTAACAGTCTACTGGCTCTCCCAAATTAAGTTCATTCTGAAAGCTTATATAATAGTAGAGAGTGTTCATGAATGGTATTTAAAAATGGTTAGGTATTCTGTTTTGAAGGTTTGGAGCTTGTGCTATCTCTAATTTTTAATGGAAATCTGGAAAGCTTTCATTCATTTCATAGTGAATGAGGACTATGAATTCATTGTGAGGCGTGTTGGCTAGCAGAAACTTATTCTAAGAGTTTAAACTAGACTTGAAAATATTTTTCTTGGCACTTGGTAGATAATTACCCATAGCAAGTATCCTATAATTCCTATCATGTCAATATTATTATTAGTATTTTTGCGAAGGATTTATTTATGTTGTGACTATTGTTGCTCTTGGGAAAGGAGGTTCTTTTTATAGCTCATACACTGATGTGCTTTAAATAAACTGTACTTGAATGTGAGGATGCGTGCATCATTGTTATCTCCCCTGTAGCTCGCTGCTGTTCTTACTGGGATGTAAGTAATGTAAGGTACTCAGAGGAAAATTGTAGCGCATACTTGAAAAGACTTCCCAGACTGGGGTCGTCGGTGTGAAGAATTGTGGTGTGCTGCAGTGCTGCTCTCCTCGCACACTTTGCAGAAATGCCCTCGATGTACAGCTTGTCAGTTTGAAGTGAAACTCCTGAGATCGGTGCTTACAAATTATTGGGAAAATCGAAGTTTGTGGAAGTATTCCTATTGACTGAGATGGAAATGTGACACAATCCCGTATTTAAAATAGCTCGGGGGAAACAGTGGGAATTAAAAAGATGTTGGAAGCGTCTCTCAGCAGAGTTTGACAGAGGAAAAAGATATTTTTTTCTATTCCAAGTCCAAAAATTATTAAGCATGCCTATAATTAGGAATTGGCTGAATGCATCCAGCTCTCTTTGGAACTTCCCATTTTCTTTCATTGTTTTTCGTCACTGCTTTGGCTGGACCTCCTCTCTGCTTTCAGATCTCTCCCACTGAAATGTTAACAACAGAGGGCTTCTTTAGAATTTATTTGGCTGCCTCCTTCCTGCCACTTTCTGTCAAATCTGTTAATTCTGGCACTCGTGTGCTTCTGGTTTTAATGTTCATTTACTGCAAACTAAAGACTTAAGTGCACATCTGAATGGCTGCCCTTCCAGAATTATTTCTCCTTCCTTCTGTTAGGAGAGAGAGGAGAAGCATTTGTAGGGGAAAATGTGCACTCTGCTTCTGCATCTCCATTCAGATACCGAAATGTGGTGGGTGTGGGGTTTCTGGTTTTGTTGCTGGTTGGTTTTTGTGTGTTTCGTTTTTTTCTTCCTTTCTCTTGGTCTGAGAGAAGTTGTGTTCACTGGAAGTGTTTTGGTACGTGTATCCAAACTGTACTTCCAGATTAAAGCTTTAGCTCGCATACAAAAACAAGGAAATGAGCGCTCTGATAAGCACTTCACCTTCATTGTTCCTCCTGTTTGCATGTTACTGTACACAGAAAGCATTGTTTTATGTCTGCTGCAATTTGAAACGGTGGGTCAGCTGAGGTATCTAAGGGACTCGTCCGTGTCCTCGCTGTGACAGATTTAGAAATATGCTGGTTTTGGAAGATGGAGAATTTCAATGATTTTGCTTTACAAATGTAAGTACTGCCAAGGTACTGCTTTTTTCGTGTCCGTGTCCTTCATTTGACCTCTTCAGAAGTGTAGGCCAGGGTGTTTCAATGGGTTTATCTATGTCAGGGTCCAGCTTCCTCCTTCGCATACATTTATTGCACGTTTATCAAACGCTTTGTAAGGATAATACGGGGATCTCAAAAGATTATCTGGAAAGCATAACTTCCCCTCTTGATTGCAAAAGGTTAATAGAGAACAAACGTAAAGATAGTAGCTCCTTTTAATTCTTTATTACAAATAATTATGCCTTGAATTTGAAGAGACATCTGCTGTGTTTTGAAGAGACACAGGAATCCGATCTGTCTATTTGTTCCTCTGTGTGTAGAGTTGTGTGCATGTCTTTGGGTGTGTGTTTGTGCCAGCTCCTCCTCTCTTTGATTCTGCTGTGCTGGGAAATGTCTCGTGTGTGGTATCAGAGAGAGGGGTAAATATTTCTGAATGTAATTTTTGTGTTCCAGGGTGGACAGTTGTGCTGAATTTAATATACATCGTCAGCCTTAAAATGTTCCGAGTTTGTTATTTGCATTACAGAAACTTAAAGCTTTGCAGCCATGTGAATTCCTGTTGCGTGTGATTGGAAGCTGCTGGGTATATTCTGCTGAAGTGAGAATTCACTTTTTCTCTTGAATCTGTTGTTTCTGTAAATTACACTGGGTAGAAGCACAGGCTGTAGCCAAGACTACTGCACGGCTTGGCAGGGGGAACTTGCTCAGATTTGTAAATACATCTTATACCCAGTTTAGCTTTTATCCCAATCCAGGGCCTCTTCAGTGATAATTGAGAAGTATAAATTGTGCTGCAGCGTATATTTGTGTTTTATAATTAGGCTTTTAGGGTCTAGAGAGTGGCAGTTAATATGCTGAACGAGCTGTTACAGATCAGGCTGTGCAGCTGTTGGTTTAGGTTTGTTGTACTTCATAGAAAGTAACTTTGCATACCCAGTGATTTGAGTAACTTCTATGTGAACTTCTGAGCTTTTGTGAGTAAAGGAAAGAAAGGGAATGGAATATATTTTATTTAATAATGGAAATGTGCTGCTGAAGGTATTTGACGGTCAAGATGAAACATTTCGTCTTGCGATAGGAGACATCTCTCTGTTCTTAAAGCTCTTTGCTTTTACAACTGCCCAAGAGTTGATACGCTGCTGCAAGAAGCTGACATCCTCTTCCTTTCCAAGAGTGGTCTGTGGGAACAGAGTTACCAAATTAACTTGTTTTAGCACTCGCTTTCACCTGAAATGTACAGTATGCTTGTTGAAAATGTTAATGACTGGCTTCGTGGTTTCTTTTGATGTCTTCCAGCCAAATCAATCAATAGGGTTGTCAGGTACGCAGCCTTCCCTCCCTTCCTCCCCGCCTGCCTGCTGTCCCAAATGCTCTTTTTGCACCACTTTTTATTCTGTTAACATGTGGTTGGATGTGTAGTGGAAACAGTAGCTGCAGTTATGTTCAAGCAAATGTGGAGCTATAGATCTTTAGAGCTTTTTAATGTGCAAAATTGAAAACTTCATCTGATTTGTAAGCAGATGGGACGAACGGAATACGTTCTGGATTGAGTGAGCACGTGCATCAATTTTGGCAGATGCAAGATTGATTGAAGAATATATCAAATCCCAATGGTAAAGTTAGTTCAGGGTTTTGTGAATTGTCTGTAGGCCGGTATGCAGTCCTTCAGAACAACTCATCCAACTTTTTGGCCAGCAGCTCTCCTTCCCTGTGAGACTTTTAATGGCTCACAAATAGAAATAGATGCGTACAGCATTCGGGGCAGTGTGCTGGATCGCACAGCAGAAGGTCTTCTGTACACTTTCCTGTCCCAGCACTGAAATGAACAGTGTACCTTGCCCAGCAAGGAAGATTAACAAACCTTTGTGTAAGCAGGAAGGATGACACGCCTCTGCTGTAAAGGTTCACCATCTGAACTCGTGGGAGGATGAGATACGTAAATTTGCAGCACACAAAGCTTGTATTCATAGCGAGAAATCTATTGCATGTGTTTTCAGAACTTTGTTCCTAATTTAATTAGTCAGGAGCTGCTTCTGCTTACTTGTAAATTTTCCGCAATGTGAATGCAAGTGTTGCAGCAACAGTCACGTTGCATATTCATGTTGCTGCATGAACAGATGGGGTTCCTCCATAATATCCATATTTGACGTTCTGATGGGATTTGCCAAGCCTAAGCTTTCATTCAGATTTTAGCCTCTTGAAGAGATAGGTTTGTGATTTAATCAGTCGAGGGAAACCTTGAAGTTATTTGTATTGCCTAGCAGATTTCAAACCAGTGCTTAGGTATGGTTTTGACTTGGGAGACCTCTCGTAAGAATGTTTTAAACAGGCTGTTGCTCATTTGGATAAACAGTCACCAAATTCAGAGGTTTCTTGTAAGCTTGTTTATTTAACTCATTATGTTCATATCCTTCAGCACGTGAAGATGTATTTTATATTCTATGAAAGCATCACATAACATTGATAGAGCTTTGTTGCCGTGGTACTGCATTGCAGGGAGTATTTTGTCCTGTAGGGCAGGTGACCTTCGGTTTCTCTAGGGGCAGCTCCAGGTGCTGCTGAACTTTGGTTATTAAACCTGGGCTAAAGACTGTTTCCCACCTTTTGTGGAAAGACGTCACAAATAGTGAAGGCCTCCAAGATGCTATATGTTGCAGTACAGAAAATAATCTTCAGTGTTTTAGTTACTTATGAAACACTGGAGTCTAGAAAATCTAAAGATTACATTCTTGGTGCTTTTTTGTACTGCATATACTATTTTTTAAATGAAACGAAGCTCAGGTTGTAGTGGATTGCTTAGTACTTGTTTTCTTTATGCAGCATGGAGAGCTATGAAATAGTAATTAGGATTGCACTGATGTATGTGCGTGGGGATTTAATGCCCTTTCCTTCTAATGATGGCATAAGAAAGCATTTTTCCAAGGCTGCTTTAGGCATCAGTCTCCCAGAAGGGGAGGAAAAGGCAGTTTATTTTCAGTCAAATTTCTGTACATTTCCATGGTGCTCTTGCTGATACTCCTCATATATGCTTGATAGATTTTAGCATGTTAAGAGCATTTTTTACTTGCTCAGTCTAGAAGGAAGGGGGGGGGGGGGAAGGCCACTGATAAAAGAGCGTGTGTATTAGATGCAGGAAAAAGATCCAGCAGAGCTTGGCGGCGCTTGTGTGTACTCAGCCAGCTTGTTTGGTTTAGGAAAATGTTTCATGCTAAAAAGCTTATTAACTTAATGTAATTTTATTTGTAATGAGAGCAAGAACGGATGTCTTTACATTTTTGTTTATTTGTGGTTATTACAGTTTATCTATTGAAATTAAGTAACAAATTACTTTCGATACCATGTAAATCAAAACAAGTTTACTAATGAGATTCATTTTTCCAGAGTAGAAGTTGCTTATGTGTGGTCCATCCCTCTTCCTAGGAGATGTGTGTTAATACTGTAGATGTTTTAGGGTCCCTGTTGATAGCCCATCTAGCCTTCCATGTGGATGGTGATAAGTTCATGACGTCTCAGAGATGGTTTTGGGAAACTTGAAATCAAGGGACATGGACAAGGACCCACAAAATGTGTTTCAAATCTGTGACAGGTGGAGACTTTTTATGCCTCAAAACCATGAGGTTTTATATTCATTCCCTACTTCTTTGTGTTAGTTTTATTACATTCACGTGGCATTCTTGCAGACGTAAAGATCTCCTGGAGTTGGATATATCTCAACAATACTTATAATCCTTAAAGTATGGAGTGGTTGAGGAAATGTTTCTTTTACCTGCTGTAAATACAAGTGAGTGAATCGCTTCCATCACCAACTATCTTTTTACTGAAGAAGGCTGGAGGAAAGTTTTGAATGGTAGGAATTGGTCGTGTAGCAATATTTGAAAGTCAAACTGAGAATCATTTTTTTTCTGTTTCTTTCTTGTTCAGTGCTGTTTTCTCCATTTCGTGTAGCAGATTCAATCTAGCTAAAACTTTCACCTTGAACTTTCAAAGCACCTTTATCTCCAGACTTCTGCAGGATAAGAGAACATCTGAGCTTCAAACCACATGGGGTTGGCTTTAAGTGAAAAAATAGGGAATATAGTTAAAATGATATCTGGAGTGAAGTTGACTCCTTCAGCAGAGCAAATCATCTCATTAATCAAGCTCTGTCTTAATGTAAACTAATGAGGCAAGGGGCTTAGTCCTTTCTCCTTTGCTGAAGCAATAATTTAGTACTGCAGCCTTTTAGTTGGAAGAATTCTGATCTACAGCTCAAATGTATTCATGGACATTGTCCATTTTTTTGTGCCTATGCTGTCCTTCAGGGAATTCTTCATCTTTTATCAGTGTATTTATCAAGGACTATCTTGTTTCCATTCTTTCTTTCCATAACAGCCATCTTCCTTTAGCTTCCTCCTGTATAATAGACTTGCTGCTATTATGGCCATTCTTCCTTCCATGCACTCTATTCATATTCTAACTTTTCTATATGGATGTTTGAAACAGGAAACTGGAGTTGACATACATAGCTATCATGTTTATTCACCGTAGTAATAAAGCATATGAAATATTAAGACTGGTTCAGAGACTGATGATTTGAAGAACTTCTTTATTATTTTCACTTTGGCTATCCCTTTCATCACCGTGCTTCCTGTCACCTCTTTTACCGGTTTCCTACCAATTTCAAAGCTACTCTGGTGATCTCAGTTTTTACTAATCCCCAGATGTCTCGTTTTCTTTATTTCCACATCTTAAGCAAATGACCTCTACAGGAAGCACTGGTATTCCTGCTTGGAAGAATGGCATAGAACACTTAATATATGTTACTCTACAGAACCAATAACTGATATGCATAGATATAGTTAGATGTGTGGGGTTTTGTGTTGGTTTTCTACTATTTCCCAGGATCGTGACTGTTTGAGAACTAAGTCAGAAACCAATCCTTTCAATCACAGGAATGTTACTCAGTTTCTGAAGCAGTCTGCTGTTACTGTCACCTCTGTGCAAGGTCAGGTGGAAACTGCTGTGAAAATAGCTCTATGAAATGAAGCTAGATTACAAAGAGTTGCTGTTGAGTGTTGACTTCTGTTTCTGCAACCTCGGATGCTCTCCTCTTCAACAAAATAGCGGAAGAACACGAAAACAAATAATGCAAACATACTGACAACAGCTTAGTTTCTCTTTTTAACACCCTATATTGATTCACACCCTAAAATGAAACTTACAAAATGTTGCTAATTATTGAATTGCTCAGCTTATAAAATACAGCGTGTAAAAATGCATAACTAGCTCAGCGTGGATTATAAGATGTGGATTTTCTTTGTTTCTGTTTTGAGTGCATGTCAGTTGCTTTCCTAGAAGTTCTTCCTCTTAAAGCTTCTCAAAATGGAAAGAACTGGGAAGTTGCTCCTGTCTGATAAGTGTGCTGGCACTCTCTGGCACTGTCTGTTAGCCTTCACCGGAAGGGGCACTGCCAGACATTGTTGCCTTGCTTCCTTGTATGTCCCGTAGGAGCTGGACACTTGGTGTACCCTTGAGTTCCAGCTCAAGGGTAAAATACATCTATACTTCTGCATATCAGACTGACTGGGTGGTTTTGAAATCTTGAACTCAGTGAGCATATCTTTTTTTGGAACAGAAAAGTTAATTGTAATTGTATCAAGCCTCTGCAATTTGGTCTTGGAAGTGAGGTAACTTTATGTAAATCAACGGTGGTGTTTATTTAGCGATAGAGATCAGTGTGACAACTAGCATAATGAATATTGCTAACATGTAAGCATTCATGACATCAGTGCCTGGGTTTGCATCTGTCGCATTACTTTCCTACGCAGAAAATAGTTGATTTTCATTAAAAACAGCATGAAACAAGTTTTCCACAAAAATATTTTACTAGTAACAAAAAATAAAGCTTCACATAAATGGACATGCTGCTATTTGCTTTTTCTGAACTTGAGTAACTTTTTTGTTTTTAATATGGGATGTGCATATTTAAATAGATGGAGTATTAAGCCTACTTGCTTTTGTAAATTTCTAGGCTTTGATTAGTTTCACTTCATAGTAGTAGAGTGACTCCTTTAATTTTGAACAACAAACTCAATAAATCTCAATAATAGAAAGATTAAAAGATTAAAAACTACAACAAGAATCTCCCATTGTTTTCAGTAAATTGTTCTGATTACTTTATTGAGATTCTCACTGTCTCAGATGGTCGTTCTTGTGGAGGAGGAGGAAAGGAAGGAGAATAACAGGGGGAATAACGTTCCCTTATTGGTTATCAGACCAGCTAAAGGACAGTTGTACAAAAATGGGGGAAAAGATGAGAGTAGCTTGATTCCAGTACTGAAATACAAACGAGGGCTGTAAAGCCAGACTTTGATAACTTAGAATTAACACTGGATCCTTGAGTAACCAAGTAATGCTACCAAGCTAAAGCCAGTGTTACCGGATGTTGAGAGAAAAAGAGTGAATTGAACCAGATCTATATTCTTTATACATCTTAGATATTGAACAGACCACGCAAGTTGTGTGAAGAAAATAGGATTATGGAAGTATAAACAGAACTATATACGTAATCTCATTGTGTTTGAAGGTCTTGCTAACTCATCAAAGGTTGCGCATCTGAAGTTGATCCACCTAGCTCCATGTTTCCATAGAACAGTTACTGAATAATCTAAGCTGTGACTGCGGGGGGGGGGGAAATAGCTTTGACTGTATTTTATCGATGCATTTTTAACATGAGAACGATGTGTACAACACCTACCCATATTACTCAAAACAACCCCAAAATAAAGGAAGGTGTTTAAAAGCAAACAAAAATGACAACGAATAATCCAACCCACAGAAATGTTCTATTAAGCAGAGATTGTCAGTTCCTCTGGGAGCTCTTCTACTACTAGGGTAAACCCAAAGGCTTTTATGCCACTGTGATATGTAGATATGCTATATAAAATTATCCATGTGAACTGTAGATGTTTGCAGAATAGATTTGCTTCTGGGCTTGTGTGAAAGAATGCAAGCAAGGCAAGCATTTGCATTTGATGTTTCAGGTCTTTGGAAATTTTTTAATTTCCGTATTTTTAATGTAATAATTGTTTCTGTGCCAAGAACAGAGTGTACGAGAAAGCTTTTACTTAGGCTGAAGGAACTGTTGAAGAAGCTATATATATAGACTTGATCTAAGAACCTCAGCGGATGATGTTTAAGCTAATGTTTTTTTGTTTTGCAACTGAGGCAGACTTAACTGCACCCAGTCAGGAAATTCCACACATAAGCAATAATTTTCTTCAGTTGCTGTAACCTGATCGTGTTTAGTCTGGTACCTGTATCCTTAGCAACTTCTGGTGAGATAATAGAGGGATATGGTTAGTTTCAGATTGCATGGTGTTCACATATCTGTACCAATTTTGTTAATGTATTAAATAGTTCCTTGTCTGATAACCTGTGTTTGGAATACTCCTTTGCTTGAGAAGGCAACATGGTAACAGTGGTAAAATTTAACAATATTGCTTTAATTTTAATTCTGAATTCTGAATTTCAGTTGTAACCTATCTGTAATCACATTAAAGCAATACATGTGGCCATCTGGAATCTGTGTACCAGGGACTGCTATGTTTTATGGTGTGTGAGTACGGGCTGTGTCTCGGATAGAGAACAGATCTAGTTAAAAGGCAGCATTGGCAGGAGAATGATCACCAAGAGAAAACATAATGATTATTTTAAATGATTGGAAATCTAGAGGAAAAAAAACGGTTATTTTATCTGGAAAGCGTTAGATATTCATCTAACGTGTTTGGGTTTTTTGTTCATAGCTTTGCTTTTTCAAGAATTGAAAATATTATTATAGCATCACATTATCCCATCGTTCTTCCATAATCATACTAATCTGTGTGCCTTGGGCCCAGTATAATACGCTATTTGTATCCAGTATTGAGTACTGTGTGCAGTGTTGCATGCCACAGTACAAAAAGACCATTAACTATTACACAGTGTCCAAAGGAGGGCTACAAAGATGGTGAAGGGTCTGGAGGGGCAGATGCATGAGGAGCGGCTGGAGTTCATGGGTGTGCTCAGTGCAGAGCAGAGGAGGCTGAGGGGAGCCCTCATGGTGGCTGCAGCTCCTCACAGGGAGCTCTGCTCTCTGGGGACAGCGACAGGGCCCGAGGGAATGGCACAGAGCTGTGTCAGGGGAGGGTCAGGTGGGGGTTAGGGAAAGGTTCTGCACCAGAGAGCAGTGGGCATGGAACAGGCTGCCCAGGGCAGTGGGCACAGCCCCGGGCTGTTGGAGTTCAAGGAGCGTTTAGACAGTGCTCTCAGACATAGGGTTTGGATTTTGGATGGTCCTGTGTGGAGCCAGGGGTTGGCCTCGGTGATCCTTATGGGTCCCTTCCAATCTGGGATACTTCAATGATTCTATGAGCTAAAGAAAACTGCACTGAGGGTATAAAAAAGAAAAAGAAAAAAAAAAAAAAAGAAACTCTGCTGCTAGTATTCTGTTGTAAACTGTTGGAAGTTTATCTTACATTGAAGTATAAAGCAGAATAGGACTTTGTAATACATATAACATTCTATTGTATATTTACAATTATACCATTACAGAATGGGAAGGTCTTTAATGTTTTCACGAGACTTCCTATGGAACAGCTGAATAAGACAGCTTGCCGCTACTTCATATTAAATAAATTGATGTTCTGTGGTGGATTGATGAGTGCCAAGCATTGCAAACGCACAAGAAGTTTTTGTTAATGACTAAGCTTTCTTGCCTGATATAAAAATGAAAGACTGCGCAGGAGGGAGCGATGTTGTCAAACCTGTCATCGAGTTCTCACAGTTGGCTTGAATACTTGTAATGTTCTTCCTTTAATTGACTTAGAAATTTGAAAAGGTTGATTACGAAAGGGGAAGAGTAATTTTTAAAGATGGTAGAAAAACTGAGCTCAGTGTTTAACTGTGCAAAGACCTGAATAATGTTACAGCTCTGTTGCCTATTTACAGTATTTCATTAGGTTCTTAACTATGTGTAATTGAAACATCAACCTTTGATGCTTATGTAGTTAACTTGGAGGGGGGGGAAAATCAAACCAACAGAACTATTGATGAGTCTGTAGTTCTTTGAGAGTGGAGATTAAACCAAAAATCAGATACGTATTTTAATCTGTTCATTCTCAGTCTGTTGTTATTACCTGGAAATGACTATTTTTTGTATTCTCTAATGAAATAAAATAATCAGATCCCAGTAATAAGGAAGTGTAAAATGGGAAGCTTTAATGTTTTTTGACTAGTAGCAAACAGCAATCCTATAGTTTGGTGACAACATGTTCTGGGAAGTATCTACTTTAGAGTGGTTGAAAATCAAAGAATTCAGACACTGCAGCTTTTTGAAGCCCTACATCTTCCTGTACTGCAGAGAGTGGCGGTTGGAAAGCTGACCTGGAACAGCTTCGTAAGAACTTCTATCGTCCTAACAAAAATCTGCAGCAAAAGCCTGTGAAACTTTGGGAGAACAGTGAGGTGGCGATCTGAGAAGAATCCATGATGAACACACCTTTATCTTTGTGCTCCAAGTTTCAGCACAAGCCCCTGTGTCTGTCAGAGCCAAGGGCAGTGTAGTTGTTGACTGTGATGGCAGCTCTTTGCTGCGTTCATCAGTGGTGTCGTGACCAACAGTTTACTACTGCGTTTGTGTGTACTCCTGTGGTGAGCTGCTTGATGTAACCTCAGTGATACATAATTTCTCCTCTGAATTTCATGTTTCTAATTCATTTTCTCAGTAGAAATTAACTTTAAAGAATAATTTGTTAAACTGTTCAATTTATGCAGTTGCACGGTGCCAAGGACAGATGGGAAAGCAATGGTATTAAAATGGCAGATGGCTGTGTAATACCCTCTGCCAAAGAAATTACAGTGAAATACCAAGTGTTGCCTCTAACTTTTGATTTCTGATGCTTCTTTTAGGAAATAACATGTTAAATTTTTCAGTTTTGTGTGCTTCTCCAGTGATCCCCTTTAAACATCAGGAGCTAAATCAGGGACCAGAGAATTGTTCCTAGTAAGACAATAATAGTTCAAAGACTGATTTCAGAGTTGTTTCTTCTGTCTTTTTAAAGATGAACAAACCATTGAAATGTTGTAGGTAATTCCGTTGGTGTGTTTGTAGCTGTGTCCTGTGTCAAAACAAGCAGAGGATTTTGAGGGTATCCTTCCATCAGCCTAGGCTGGTGTCAGTGTTTTATCCCCTTAAACGTAGGAGCTGATAGGAAAATTGCAGTTTATGTCACAAAAGTTTTATGTTTGTACAACATTGCTGCCAGTCATCCAGGAAATGTTGAGCTAAATAAGAATAAGGTGAGTTGCTCTGATTAGTAGAGCTTCAGTGATTCTAGTAAGTGGATGATGGAAAGAGCTTTCAGATGGTGTATTCAAAACCGCCTTGCATTCTCCTTCAGTACAGCTAGTCTTGCGTGTGTGCACATGTAAAACCTTTCTCATAGCCCACATTACAAGTAGATAACCATTTGGCTATCACAAAAACAAATTTGACACATGGAACTGTGATGTGCTTCTGTGGTTCAGTATTTGCTCTTTGGTCTTTTTTTTATATTTGGAAATGGGCAGCGATAGGCTATTCATTTATGTATTTAGAAGCTGGTTCACCTTTTCTGGAGTGATTGAGTCACCACCCCTGAATGTATTTAAAAACTGTTTGGATGCGGTGCTCAGGGACATGATTTAGCAGAGGGCTGTTAGTTAGGGTAGTTTGGTTAGGTTGCGGTTGGACTTTATGATTTTTAAGGTCTTTTCCAAACTGAGCAATTCTATGATTCTGATATAAAGCTTTCCTTTTACCAGGATTATTTTTGGAGTGAATCTCTGGTGTGTGATTTTTCTGGTGTAAATCATGCCATTCCAGTAGATGGAGGGGTGGCATGGTATTTTCTGTTCTTGTTGAGGTTACGCTGGTAGATTTGAAATGAAACACCTGATTTCTTTTATGTAGTGATCAAGTTAGAAGTAATTGTTCCCACTGATACTTCTTCACCCAAATCTAATCTACTTCCAGCTAGTTATGTTGAGGCCACTATATGCTTCTACTTCTCTAACAGCACTAAGATTTTTATATTTGATTTTTTTTTTTCCTACCAGCTTATTTGATGGATAATTTAGAGAGCTTTTCAATGAGGGGTTTTAATTTTGAACCGAAGAACCAGAGCCAATACCTTCCCATACCTAGATTAGTAGCAATATAGAAATATTCAGTTTTATAAGGGACACTTTATTTTGTTACACGGTAGCAGTAGCTTGGAAAGAAGGTTTGCTTCAGAAAAAATGCATGCATTGTCAACTTATTGCAGGCTTCGAGCATGGTGCCTTTAGTGAAGTGTTTTTGAAAATCAGACTGCAAACTGATAAAGTTGTCATTAAGGATTCTTCACATCCTGGTTCAGCATGATAATTAGCTACATACCTCGAAACCTGTTACTAATCCATTGGACTAAATATACCTTAAGTCTGTTTGTGTTTACGTAATGTAGTGAATCATGATTTTCAATCAATTTCAGACCCAGATCAGTGAACATCTTGGTTTGCTCAGTGATTGCTTAGTTCTAGCAGAAACAAATGTGTATTAGTAGCAGAGCTAATCAGTGTATGTGATTGATTTGGCAGATAATGCCAGTTTGTAGCTTGTTCAATTTCATACGTGATATTTTATTTATTTATATATCTATTATAAAACATGGAACGATTACCAAAGTTATTTCAACTTGATTGAAATTGATACTATTTTGTTTACTATAGAAGTCAAGGGGCAAATAAATTGTGCAGTTTATTAATGATAAAGCTGATAATGATAACTTCTTTGTAGGCAACACTCATAAAGCAGACTTCTTTTAACAGTTGTGTATTGTTTAACAGAATAATGAGCAAGTTAGCTGTTCGGCATCTTGCTTGTACTCTGCCTATTGCTGCTGTTTATGTCTTCAGCTGTAAGTACTTCTACAGCTTCAGGTGAAGCTGAGGGACTTTTGATGTGGCTGGTAGTGTTTATCTTGCTGCTGATGTGGCACAAAAATGACAAACCTTATAAGCCTTCCATATAAATGATTGTATGAAAATCATAAAAGTTTTGACAGACTCGGGTATAGCACCAAATATCTTATCTTTGGAATTAGCATCTTTTGAGTTTTATTGACAAGCAGAAGGAAAATGTAGGCTTACTTCTTACTGTAAGATATTTTAAAATGAAGTGATTAGCGTTGGTTTAGTTTTCTTTATTATTTTAAGAAATGAACTTCTACTGGTGTCTGTGTAATATGACATAGACCCGTGTTACTTCTTGCTCTTGTTTTCACATATCATAGTAAAACATTCTGTGAATGGAATCCTTTTTGTGCCTGCCACTAGTTGACTAAAAATAGCCTAGAGCAATATTCAGCATTTTAAAACTCAAATATTGGAATGTCTCAGGTGATATTAGAAACTTAGAGAAATTCTTGTTGAAAGTAATACTTTTTACAGGAGGAGTAGAGGGTACTGGTGATGAAAGACTGTCTTGCTTTTTATTCTTATTCTGTTTCGGTTTGGTACAGTATATTTTAAATGATGAATTACATGATCATAAAACTGCTACGTTATACTTTAAACAATGTTGCTCCTGACAGACATTGTTTATTTTCTTATCTTTTTGAGAATCAGAGAAGAGTATTATGCAGCTTAACTGCTGTAGAATGCTTGTTTGAGAAGTGAGCTGTGCTCCTGCTGGGGGTGACCTATTCTTGTTTGCAATGAGATTTGCAAGTGACACAGTTCATTAGTGAAGAAGGTGTCATGCAGAGGAGATTACCAAATTGAGCTCATCTTAATGAAAGTCTGAAATAGGATGCTTGTCATGGTTCTGCGTTCTCCGATCTACTGATACAGTGGTGCCACATGTTCTCCATAAACTCCAAATCTTGTAATGCACGCTCACCTTTCTCAATGTCTTTGCGTGTTCCCAAAAGGGATTACCTCTGTTTGATAAGCTACTTAGATGCTCTGCACAGGCTTCTTCCTTCACATCACAGCTCCACTGTCCAGATATTTATAGGTACAGCATTAATGATGTATACCTTCTTAGATGGCTGAAATGGCTATTTAGGTAGGCTTATTTGGCTGCTAAAGAAATTTAGCTTTTGGATGTATTTTTACATTTTACAAGATGCTCATACACAGAACCGTGGGATATTTATGTGTGAGTAGTGGCCCTGCTAGGTTTTTCTGCTGTTTCTACATCATAAATGAAACTGGTGAATGTAGTCGTGCGGTGCATCAGGGCAGAAGAGCAATTTGGGATGGCAGGATGGAACAAGAATATCATATTAACTGTTTCACTTTGCTTATGTTGCTTTGCTGTGATACTGTGGAATTAACCTGCGTCAGGTAGAAGATGCCCTTGTGTGGAACAGAATTGCTCACAAGAACACGTTCATTCTTGGAGACAACTGTGAAGTGGAAAGGATGCTTTTCTGCTACAGTTACTTTGCGTTTGTTTATATGTATAATCTCTCTTGACACAAAAATAAAACCTCTTTGAAAAGTCGATTGCATTCAAATCAAGCGGTGCTTTCTGGATGGATAGTAAAAACCACATGTAAAAAAACAATAATCCCTGGGAATTCTTCGTATCTAAGAAGCAGGAATTACCACTTACAGTTTTAATTGAGAAGTGTCTGTCACGTAGCTTAAGGCCGTTTTTGCATTAAATATTCATGCTTAAGTGTACCTGTAAGCTATCATGAATTACTGCGTAGATGTACAGGTCTTCTGAGACTGTTCTGCTATAATTCCTTGCATAAACAGTTTATCTTAAAAGACATTGCTAATATAGCAATATTAGGATATTTTAGAGAAACACACTGTACCTCTTATGCTTATGGCAAAGCTAGGAAGGAAGTTATGCCTTTTTGCCATAGGCAAATACATCATTACTGTTCAACTCCCTTTTAAAAACAGTAATGTAAGGGCTCTGGTGGTATTACCTTGTAAATAGTTTTTAAATTTTCAAAGTTTCTAAGACTTTCTGGTATGCTGTTTCTTTATGCAGGTTTTCACCGTTACGGAAGTGGCCTTGGTCTCAGTTCTGATCTTAGAATGACAGAGTTACACGGAGCAATAAAGTAATTTCAAAGGATGATTAGCTAGTTTGGGAAAGACAGTTCTGTGTGGGACCTTCTTAGCAAGTTTCTTTATGGATAAGACTAAAGCTTGTGTTTGGGTACTTAAATGAAATAGAATTAGGTGATGTAGAATCTTTTTGCAAGGAACTCACGAGAAGGAAATTAGTAATGTTTTGAGAATGTCAAAAGTGCAATGAGACGAGCTGAGTAAGGTCTGATGTGGGAAGGAGCTCCTTTGTTGTAGGGGGTGATGGACAAGAAAACCAAAAATATCAGTTCAGCTAAAGGAAAATGGGCAGTTGAGAAATTTTGTCAAGAAACTTTGGTATCTTTGGTGCAAATTCTGAACCGAAATGCTACTGACCTCCTTGTGGGGAAGAGTAAATGGGACACGCTGTAGTTCTCATGGATCATGGAGGAAATGTATATAATTCTGTAGAGAAGTGCTCTTCTGAGGCAGAATTTCTTATTTACTTCTAAACTTGTAGGAGAGGCCGCTGTATTTTTGCATTAGTATTACAGGTTGCTTTTTATGTTCACGTTTCTTCTGAATATTATAGATTTACTTAAACTGAGGGAACTGAGTAATATTTCTGCCTAGTCTGTCCTTTACTCGAAACTAAGCAGTTGCCGTTTTTTTTTTGTACTGCTTCAACAGATTATGCTTATAGATCATAATGAAGCACCAGCCAGATACTAAACAAATGGAAGTGGAGGAAAGGAATAACAGTGTTTTCAGTATTGATGTTGAAAGGAATGTAAATACTTTTAACTTTGTGGTGTAAGTATTGAATAGTGTCATTCTGATAGCCAGTGGTTGGGGTTTGCCAATATATTCACTACAGTTGGATGATTAATTTAACTTTGTAGGGCTTTTTTCTTATCTCACAGAGGCCTTTTTTCTTGATTTGAATAAGTCAAATTTACACCTCTTGTTTTTCAGGCTTTTTTTTTTTATTATCCTACTACTAGTATGTGTATTCACTACTAGTAGCTCTTCAGGTTCAATGTCAGGATAATATGTGATCTACTATTAACAGTGTTTAAAAAAATAATTATCCCATCTCTGTGGAAGTTTGATAATTTCACCTGTATTTGACCAATATATACATGATAGTTCATTAATGAAATATAATTATTGCTCAGGGGAGTTTCTTTTTTTATGATCGCAATTTGATTTTTCAACAAAGCTACCTTAATAAGTTTTATAGGCTTAATGATATACTCTGAACATGCTCGCTTTACTGGCTGTTCACTGATGTGCTAATCTCCAGAGTCACGTGAAGAGCCAAAGAATTTTAACAGCGAGTGAATGCGTGTTAGATATGCTGTTCTGTTCAATGGTTAACTCATTCTGTAAGATTCTTTTTCTTGGCTCCTCCTGGTTGTTTTTGTTTGAGGATAAAGGTCTTTTAAACTTAATTATTGAGTGACATCCCAGTCTTCTTTATACTTGAGTTGTTTTCATGCAGTCTAGGTTTGAAATACTTGCCTTTGACAGTTTTTCTCTCTTTTCTCTCCTGTGGATCTTTACTATATTCATTACCCTCTAGACTTATGCAGTGTTGGTAGTTCTTCCAGATTATTTTTGCTGCATGATGTTTTGGCTTTTTCTATAGCTCTTGACTTCAGCTTCCCTTTAAAATTTCCCAGTGAAAGCCTTTTTGATTATCACTTTATGGAAGATTACAGTGAGGTACCCTGCTTCCTTTCTGTTGTTTAGATACTTTTGATCTCCAGATTGGGAATGAAAGACAGCTTCTAATTGAATGGGGTATCAGAACAGCTTTGGATGCCTTGTAGAGTTTTGTCCTTCAGAATCAGTGTAGCTAACAGACCATTTGTACCAAGGAATTGATGGAGAGATTTGTGCCCTCTGAGGCACAAATTAGCATGGCCCACCTCACTGAAGACTAAACGTAGCTATTTTGTGAGCATTCATTTGAGAGCACTCTGCTGCTCTCGTGCTGAAGCCCTAGTTAACAAATAAAAAGATAGTGGTAAGTTTTTAAAAAAGCATGGATGTGTGATGTTTAATTGCTATCAGAATACACTTTAGATGAAATTTTAATTTGTTAAACTCAGTATATTTTTACAATTGTTAGAGATAAAGGAATGAAATATCCTTAGTGAATAGACAGTTTTGTTCAGTCTTGAATGCTTTCTTCTGCATCCCATTAGACCTTTTGAACTGATTTGATCTATAACCAGAAATAATGGACACGTGACTGCTAACTGCAGATATGTCAAATTGAGATATGAGTGGGCAATTAAAAATGTATCTTTAAATAGAAGTGCTATCATTACAGTATCCAGCCCATTAAGCAAACAGCCAGACTGAAGCTGGGAATTCTTTTTGCTGAAGGAAATTAAAATTCTTGAAGAAGTTTAACAGTGAAGGAAAATAAAAAGTGGGGATAAGGAGGATTGAAGATATAGGCTTCAAGTAAGTGTGTTTCATTGCAGTTTCATTTGTTTGTTGAAGTAATTTTCATGTGAAAAGCTGAATTTGGATGTACTTATGAAAGATGGTAGATGTTACATCATTACACTCTGAACAAATGCGTAGTTTGCTCTGAAAGTTTTGCCTCCTGTTTATTTCCATGGAAACCACAAAGAGCACAGTAACACTACTCGATAGAGCAAACTCTCAGCTGCAGAAAACTTTTTCAACATTGTCACCATTATTAGCCATGCATTTGCACCAGTGATGAACAAGAGCCTGTGTGCTGCGCTCTTAACAACCTGCACCAGTGGAGGCAGCCCTCTGTTGTCACGCTGAAATGCGCTGCCCACTGCCTCAGCCTGCTCTGTTAGGCGTACGGACTTCCATGTCAGACGTCATTCTGTCAGGCTGCCTCTCTGCTGCCATCTGTCACACAGTAACAAAATGTAATCAAATATTGGTGGGAAGGTTCAGCCTCTGCTGCCATACCACCACCATCTGCCTCTGACATCATGGACTAACATATAAAAATGGGAGACGTTACATTTGTAGCAGCCAGCCCTCAATACTTAAGGATGGAAGAGAACTGTAAGAAGTGATCTCTTTAATTGTATTCTGCTCCAGCTGTTGTACAGAATGACATTCTGAATTCAGATAGGTGGTTGCTTTGTCCATATGGATATGTCCCAGGGTTAATTCCTACACCCAAAGAGCTGTTTCTCTGCTGGAAAAAGCAGTAGAAATGCAGAGAGAAACCTTGATACAGGTTTGTGCACTGAGAGTTTTCAGAGCCCTCTTTGGTAATAGGAAGCAAAGCCTTACATGCAGAACTTAAAGCTACTGGAGGATTTGACCCACTGGTCTTGCTTCCTGCTAAGTTGGGATGGACAATTAATTGGCAGTAGACACCTGATAAGCTGCCAGTTGCTTAACAACGTCAAAGCAAACAACGGCCATGTGTTTTCTCTAAGCTTGTTTGTATTTAAAATAGCCGTGGACATGTCAAGTGGGGACATGAATGAAATGCTGTCCAGATGAGCTATGTGGATAATTAAATTGAATTGTGAGTACGCATCTGTTTCATCTGATGATGTTGCGTCTATGCAAATACATTAATTAGGCATTTGTAAAGTTACAACAGGGACCAAAAGGTGACCTCATGTTTCTTTGTGGTAGTCTCCTGTTTAGGTGTAACAAACGCTGCTGGTGCAATGCCAAAGGGGCCCGAAATCCTCAGCTTTTGCAAACTTTTGAAAACCTCCTCATAGGATGGGAATGATGAAGAGAATGAGTTGCCGAGTAATGTCTAGTAAGAGATGTACTTCAGAGTATTGTATAATCAATCCAAAGATGATTTGGCTTGATTAATTGGAAGTATTAATTTTGTAAATAAGGTAAAATCTGGTCAGTGCTTTGAGATTAGAGGGTTGCAGACAACTTTAGATGGGGATTTTTAAATTAACTGGGGAACCTGGACATATCCTTTATTTAAAGGAAAAAGAAACTAATTGCAAAAGCAAGCAGAAAACCTGTGTAACAGGAACCTTGCCCTAAAAATGATGAAATTTGTATACCCAGTTGATTTCCCTGTATTACCTATGAATTGCTGTACACAGTAGTAACTGTGATCCAGCTGGATGGTTTCTGAGCACAAGCCAGCAACTTAGATCCAGTTGTGCATTGGAATTGGTTTCAGGCGTGTTCTGGCATGCAGGCACTTGCTAGTGCTCAGTTGCTGTTTTCTCTTCCGGAACTGTTTGGCAGGGTGAAGTAAATTTATGAACCCTAAAAACAACCCTGAACATTTCTGAAGTTTACTATATCATAAAACAGTTGACAACTATAATTCTGTGGCTTTGGAAGTGGTAAGTGTTTTAACTCTGCTGTTTAGATGAAGTAAATGAGCCCAGAGAATTGAATATTGACAAAGCATATTTAAGACAGTATGCATATGAACCTGTATCCATATTTACTTTCTGTTAAGTCGATAAGGCAGTAGAATAAAAGGACTGTTTATGGCATCATTCCAGTCCATTCTAAAATGGTAAGACTTGATCATTTAAATGTACAAACTGCTGCATCTTAGTCCAAACAGTTCATAGATAACTGATTCGGAAGTTCTCTGATATTTAACAGTAGTTAAATATACCCTTATAAGTACTTGTGTTACTGTAATAAAAAAAATTAAAAATACGTGGGGGGAGACAGATTTAAGTATTGGCTTTAATCTTTCACTTAACTAAGAAATCGCTGGCTCAGCTAACAGCAAAATCCTTGTAATTGCTGAACTATGAACTCTGATGGAATCAGTGTCTCCTGATTAATGTTTTAGTAACTGAGTTCTGCTTAATTAGTGTAGCTGAGTTTATGCAGTGCAGAAGCTCTTAAGCTTGCTATTCACTATAATTTTGCAGATCCCTTAAATAATCTTTAGTAATGTGCAAATATACATCAATACTTTACTTTTTCAGAAGGGTTTAACCAGATAAGTATTTTCCTGAAATGCTGAGAAACACTGATTCATTTAGTTTAACTGATGAGCAGTAGTTTATTGCTTATATTTACACTGTTTTTCCTAGTAATACACTTGCTATGTTATTGTGAAAGATTCATCCCTTTAGTTCATGTTAATTAACAAATAGCCTGAAAGTATCTTCAGGTTATGAAAAGGTCAGTAGTGTTCTTTTTATTCCTGATGGATTTGAAAGCTTCCCAAAAGAAGGATCTTACACTTATAGCAGTTACTACATGTATCAACTAAAGAGCACTATTCGGTCTCTGTAACTGGCACGTTACTGCTACAGGTGGAGCAAAACTTCCTGCATTTTTTTTTCCTGAGGAACTATATTTGCAAAGAACTGAAGAGTTGCATCAGAGGAGCTGTGTCTTCTGTGTAAGAGAAATTGAGAGCTTTTTATGACTGTAGCTTTTGTCTGGAAAATTTCAATTTGTTGAACGCTTTTTGGCCTAGTTCACTTTGGTGTGTCTTGTTTTCACATACTTTCCTTGTCTGCAGAGTGGGCCACTGCTAACATTGCACATGCTTTTTTTAACAAAGAAGTTGATTTTATGGTGCAGTTATTAATCTTTTCAACTCCTGATGGTTTGTGTTTTTTCACCCTCTGTTTTGCAGTTCATTTTCATCTTCCACCAAAGTAAATTGGCTTGTAATCTGTTTGGTTATTACATGTGTAAAATAAAGTCAGATTGCAAACTGTAGTTGACTAGACTTGCAGCTTTTTTATTTTTGTTGGATTGCCTTGTTTCACCATAAACAAATGACTAAAGTTTTATTATTGCTAAATATAGATTTTTTTTTTTTTTAATGTAAATGGGCGTCACAGTTGAAGTTGCTGTACTATTCTGCAGTGGGAATTTCCTAGGTAATAAAGGTGCAGCTTTGTAAATGAGCATTGAAGGGGTGAAGGAGAAAACTTTCCCTGCTGGCGTGACTGGAGAGTCAATATAAACATACATGTATAAACTCATGCTTTTCATTCATTTCATTCTTGAAACACTAAACCTGTAGGTTCTAGTATTTTGTATACCTTACTTAAAATATATGTGGTGTATTTAGGTAGATTGTCAGAATAGTGACACATTTGTCAAACCCCCTCTTGTAAGGGGAATTCTTAAAAGAAGCTATAAATTTCCAGTATTCAGTGGTTGAATTACTTGAGTGTGTCAAGAAGCACCAACCCTGAGGGAACCCTGAAGGTTTTGGTTTTTTTTTCCTTTTCCTCTCTTGATTTAAGTTAAATTTTGTAATTAATAAAAAGGGTTGTATAATTGTAGTGAAATTACAACATAAAAGGTATGGTTAGCAATTTGTGTTAAATAAGCTTGTTTCAATCTTCAACTGAAGACCTTCAGAGTGCAACTGGTCACAGACCTGCTGGTGACATTACTTTGTGAGAAATTGTTTATTTGATGAAAGTGAGATGGGAAGCTTCTGATTTAAAATAAATCTGTGTTTTGAGAGGTAGTTTGAGGTATTCTGTACATCTGAAGGACAGTGGTCCATCTCAGACACCTGATGTGGGGGTAGGGATCAGGTGAGGTGAGGAGAATGGACCCCTTTCCTTTTCCTTGGCAAAATAACTAAGTTTCTATCAGGTGTGTTTTACTGGTTTAGCTTTCAAAAGAACCCAGCGCTTCTCTGCGCTCTCTGCTTTTTCCCTTACCTGCTGTGGTTTCAGTTAAACCTTTTCCGTGAGTTTTTCAATTTTCTTTAACGTACTGGTAAGTACCGTAAGTATTACTGAAACTCAGTAAATCTGGGCAGAACTCTCAAGTGTCAATAGAACAGCTGTCACCTGAAACTTTTAAATGGAATATATCTGTAGTGATGCTGACAGCAAGAGAGTAAGATTAGGTCAGTCTCTTGCAGAGAATGTCCTTCAGTTTTCCCTTGTCAGTACAGCTGGATAAGAACTTGTGTATCAACCGTGGTTCAGAGCAGGAAGTTTGCTCTGTACACGATGGGTGTTAATTCTCAGGAAGGGAGGAATGGCTGGCTCAAACAGCTGCAAAGCACATAGTGGAACGAGGCAGAGAGATTTGTTATACTTCCGTAGTAATATTTGATCAGCACTTGTGATCAGGCTTGGTGTGCTGGGTCAGTTGCCCATATGGTGGTTGTCTTGGAGGTGCTTCAAATCGCTCAGGTGACTTACTGTGGTCAGCGGAATGAGAAATAGTATTTCATAGTTGTGGACAGCTGCACTTAGTTATTTTTAAAATGGGATACTTTAACTGGGGATTTGAAAGATGCTACATTTAAAATAATGTGTCTGTTTGGAGCTTATCTCACCTTTTAGTATTTGCTGAAATTTTGTTATTGGCAGTAATTTCATTTTAACAACTTAATTTTTAAATTCTGGAGTGAGATTACATTTCAAAAAAGCGTTAATTCTGATGTAAACACTGCATGGATATGGAAGCCAAGTGAATGCCGGTGATTTTCTTTTCACCAGTTTCATAGAGTTCTCCTTTAAAGTAGGATCAAAGCAATGAAGTAAAGTGCACTGTTATATCTGAGATGTTATGCTAGCTGGTGGAATAGTATCCTGGTTACATTTAACATACACAGTGGGTTGAATGCTTTATTATCTGCATCAATTTCAAGTTTGATAATTGGAGCTTTCAGTTTTGAGTATCAAGTCTGACCCTAAAAATCTGAATTTAGGTTAATGAATTTATTTTTTTCACTGTTGGGTTTCCACATTTTAACAGCAATAGTCAGGTTTGAAAATCTGTAAGTTGTGTTTGTGGTATTTGTGAGATTGTGATGTATGCAAAGGTGTGTAAATAGGCACTTGATTGTTTTAAACTTTAAGTAAAGATAAGTACTTTTAAGTACTTTTTAAGTGTGTGATGTCTTTTATAGATGTCTGCCTTGAGAAAAAGGAGCTCTAAATGCCTATGCTTATGACCAAAAGGTGATGTATAGTAAGTGTTGAAGTGATAAGTTCTGCTTACTAACACTTATAAATGAAACTTGAATTACGTGAATCACTGCGTATGTGAACATTTAAATATATAGCCAGGTAGCATTGTGAAGGCAGCGTCAGTGTGCCTGTATGAAGCCACAAGCTTCCACTTGTTCTGTGAATCTCTGTTGACTTTAATGTGTAGTTTAGGCTTTCATAATACTTCAGATGTATTCAAATGGCAGAAAATACTGAGAGGAATGAAGGGGAATTATCTCTGAATGGAACTGAGAATGGTGAGGAACATGGGGAAGCCCACCAAACCCTCACAAAGAAGAAGCCTCTCCACCTTTTCCTCAGTTTTGAATAGTAGACATCGAGGAATAAAATGCATTGTAATCATTAACCAGTCTTTTACTATTAAACTTAAATGGCCAATTGAGACAAACAGTTCTGAGATCATTCTTCCACCACTGATTACAGCTGAGGTGGCAGCTGAAGTACAGAATTTTCATTTAGCCTTCTGGGCCTTCTGAGCAGACTTTGTGACCTTGCCAGTTCCACCAGCCTTCTTCTCGAAGAAAGTCTAGTATTAAACATGGAGGTTGGTGGCCCTGACTGTGGTGGGGAGGGGAGGTTGGAGATTCATGATCCTTGGGGTCCCTTCTAACCCGGGCCATTCTGTGATTTTGTGAGGAATAAAATGTTTTTTTGGGGAAAAAACGTCATGATTTTGTGAATGAAGGTGTTGTTGCATAGTTGGAGATTCATTCAGCAAAGCAGAGTAGAGACATTAAGGGTAGTCTGTGGTACAGAAAGGTAGGTGGAGGAGGAGGAGGGAAGCAAAGGTATCTGAAGGTAGTGGAATGTAGTACTGTGTAAAGGTTCTGGAGCTGTGGTAAGATTTTTTTTGTGTGCAGTTTGTATTTTTTCTTAAATCTGTTATTCATTTCTAAAGTAGCGAGTGTTGGGTTTTACAGACCATTTGCAAAATGTCTGACTTGCCTAAAATGATAAACAAGAGAATGCACAAAGGCTCAATTGTTCTTGAAATGAAAGTGAAGCGTCATATTTTGGTACTTCCCTTGCTGTAAATGTCACTGGGGCTCTGCCCTGGGAACTCAAGCATATGTGTTTTCTGTATCAGAATGCTTAGCAAGGACTGTGACCACTGATTTCCCTTGTTTTGCTTTTAGTTTGATTTGCACAGCACTTCAAGCTGTGGGTGCTTACAAATCCTACTGAAGTATTTTAGTGCTTTTGTTTCAGCCTTTTAGTGTATTAAAATGTTCTTGTGGGCATACAGCTACTGTAAATGCAAGCCCCGTTAACGCCTTTTCAGTTTGCTTTTTGACCAAGCAATCACACATTAGAATAGTACTCTACTTGCAGCCACCTTTCTTCTTTTCATAATCTATTGAAATGCTAAGTGGATAAAAATAAACATTTCCCTTAATATTAAAGGATGATTTGCTAAAATTACGCATACTGGTTGGCAGCTTCTTTAAACATTTTTTGCTTACACCTGAAGTTGTAAAATAGCTCTTTTCAGGAGCACTTATTCTGAATTGAAGCTTATAAAGCGCTGCAGTTTGGAGATTACATATTTTACTGCAGAATTCACAGATTTATGAATGCTGCAATCAGCATCGGAACTCCAATTTTAAGAATGCTGCAATCCGTAAAACATGCACCAAAAGTCCCTTTTTAGGAAGGGGCACTTATTTTATTGCCAAACAATGAAAAAAAGTAGGAAAGAGAACTCACGGCATTACCCGAATTGTGTTTACATCAAGGTTGCTGAAAACATTGTTGAATCTGTATTAGTTAGGAACTTGTTTTAAAAGACCTCTCAGTGTTGCAGGCAGTCTTTGTAGTTTCTGTTGCTGAAATAGTTTAGCTTTGAAATTGCTAATTCTAAACCTAATCCTAGGTTTTTCCCTTCAAACTCATTAGGCACGTTGTCCCTGGGTTTGCAGATGGAGTGAGTTGAAAGCTGCTGGAGGTCTTTTCAAATTTAGGAGGCTCATGCTATGAATCTAAGGAAAGAGTGATAATCAGCTGTGTAGAGCTTTTTGCAGTTCCTTCTTACTGCTTCCCAGAGCTGTTTGTCTAAAGTAGGTACCATTTTAAAGAAATAGTCTGAAATTGACTGTTATCCATAATTTGTTTTTGAGGAGTCTCTGTAATGTCTGGGGAGAGAAAGCGCATGCCCTGGTTATATTTAATGACTGTAGCATGTTAGCACTGAAGCCTGTCTCCAGAAGGACAGGTTCAGCTCTGTTGGCTAAGAAAACTAGAAAACCAATTGTACTAAAGCAGGAAACTTGCTGCACCAGATGGTCAAAATGGAGTTATGTTGTTCTTCTAGTCCAACTAAGTGGATTTGTGGAATTTGCTCTAAGTGAAATTTAGTTGAGGGATGGGTTTATTAACAAGTTGTCAGTCTTAGCTGTAGAGCATCTCTTTCATTGCAGACGATTCAGAGCACTTAAGCTTACACAGAGAAAAGTCAATTTCACAGTTGATGCAGAATCTGTAAGGCCTGAAAATGTTGTCTTTTATAGACGTTACCAGTTCTAGCTTAAGATGCACGGGTGAAGTAGAAGCTGTTTAATGCCTACCACTTCAGCACTGCAGTTAAGCACTTTGGAGATTGTTCATGCTCCCTGTGCTCTGGTGTGCTATTGCCTTTTTTTTTTTTTTTTTTTTTTTTGCCTGTTTCTGACATTCAGGTTTGCACTTCACTCTTGCTCAGTCATTTTGTCTGCACATTCCGCTAGCTGCTACATGAATGTCTCGCCATATTGTTTTAAAATGCACCTAAGCAGCAGAGTATTTTCATGGTGACTTGTCTTTTTTTTTTTCTCTACAATAATGAATGGCTATAAACTGCTAGATGGCTGTATTGATTACTCTGTGAGAATGTGGCATTCTGTGAAGAAAGAAGAAGTAGATGAGACTGTAGATGAAAAGGGTTTTTTGCCAGGGAAAAAGTACCTTAACACTTTCAGTGTGGTAAGAAAAGACTTTACAGTCAGATAGCTCATTCTGAGAGTAATTGCCTCTGTGGATCAGAAGTTTTACCTGTTTCCCGGATTGAAAATGTGTTTTTGTTTGTTTGTTTCTGTGTTTTGTATTTAGCACTAGAACTCCAGAGTAGTTACAGGACTTGTTTTATGTTTTGTGTTACCCTGAATTTCCCGAGAGACATGAGGTAGGAAAAAGTTTTGGTTAGTACTTACCTGTAATGAGCAAGCAAGAAAGAATATCGTTCTGCTTGCTGCTTCTGGCATTGGAATGTTATTTTGTTAAATGTTATTCTGTTAAATGTACTATTTGTGAGCCCAGCAAAATCTCACTGATTTCTATAACAAATCCACCAAACTGGAATTTTACTAACTTAATTCTTAGCACAATGTTTTGTCTGGCTTAACTGGTTTTTGTTTTGTTGTGTTTTTTTTTTTGTTTTTTTGTTTTTTTTTAATTTAAACTTGGATTAAGCATTCTGTAGTGCTATTAGGCTGCTGAAGTATAGTTTCCTTTGTGTCCAGGTCTTCTACCTGCTGGAAGACTCTTCTTATAGGATTCAGTGTCTTGTTTTTCCCTGACATTAAAACAGGTATAATAACAGTGACCTGCAGAAGAGGATTGATTCCTGTGTTTTTTTTTCCCAAATAATAAAGGAAATAGCTCCTCTCTTTATTAGTAGAGGAAGAATGAGGAACTCATATTATGCAAATGGAACATACCGACTTTGTTATGCAGCTTTCTCAAAGGTAAACATGAGATGTTGCTTCATATGTTATTTTGCTTCCTATCACCAATATTTTCAGTGACTATATAGAAAACAGATTTTTAAATCAGTGTTTAGAGGAATATGATTGCTTAAAGTATATTTCTTTATTATTGTACTCTGAAAAAGCCTTTTAACTATCATGAAGCAAGTACTGCTGTCGTCGTTGTAGCTTTTCTTACTAGCCTTAAAGCGCCGTGTCTCTTGAGACAAATCTTTATTTGCTTTCTCTCTATCTATAGCTGGCTGTATAATATTTCTCAGAAGCAGCGATTTTGTTTTTTATCATTTTTAACCTTTGTGTGGGATAGTTTACAAATGTAGAACAGAGATTTCTAAATGCACAAAAGTGGATGTATGAGCCAAAGCCTGTATCTGAGAAAGGAAGGCCTAAGGAATGGGATACAGCACTCAGCTTTGATTTTTCTAAACCTCTTTTGCATTGAGCGTTAAGATGAGAATTCAGACCTTGCATCTGAAACATGTCACTCTGAGTTTTGCTGTCTGTCTAGCTCACTACTGATATTAAGTAATATTTTCACACTTTATACTAAGAAACTAGGATCCTAATAAGAAACATCTTTATCATTTTGAGAGAGATGTTTTCCTGAACTTTATTTTACAAGCAGATTATAAATGAATTATTTCGTGACTTATTCCTCATTTAGAACATCTATTTACAGATGCAGAAAGCATGTCAGTTTGGTTGTGAATGACTGTACAACAAAATACTTGGCTGTAGACATAGGAGTACCCTACAGTTTTGCACTGAAACTCACCAGACTGAAGCCTGACTTCTCTAAACTGAAATCTGATCTGCTGTGAAACTGCAGTGTGACCTTTTCACGAGATTGTGTGATCTTCATATTCTGTATGGGCTATAATAATTGATGGACCAAGCTAGAAAATGGGACGGCACCTCTGGAAGCCTGACAAAATTACTTCTGCTTTTATGTCACCGTAGAAAAGGTGAAGCTTTCTTCACGATTAGTAAGTAATTTCTGTTAATGACAATACTTGAATATTTTGCATGTTTGCATAGTTTCTCTTGCAGCTGTGTTGAACTTGTCATAGTGTGATTGGAAATGTGGTGGGCTGGATGAGTGAGTGACTGCTACTGATGTTACTCTTTCTGTCTTAACCTGGTGTCTGTAGGAAACCTCAGCAGCTCTGCAGACAGCTTATTTCCTGGCCTGGTTGGCCTCAGAGCCACAACTAAATTAACCCTTTGAAACTGCAGATTCGCATATAATAATCCATCTCTCTGGAGGACTTCAAAATTACATAGCCTCTGAACTTTCCATGGTTTGTCAATTACAAATCCCATTCCCCTCCTGTTTGTGAACATTTGTTTTAATTCCCTTTTGGATTCAGGTTATTGTGCAGTTGTGCAATGAGCACATGAGCATGTGACTTAATGAATCACAGGACTGTCTTAATTTAGTGCACTAAATGAATAGTGGTCACTTGATTTAGTTTCTGTTGTTCAGCTGTGGCCTCGTGCCTTTTCTGCTATAAACTCTTAAATTCCTTTTTTGGAAATAGTTGCATATTTTGCGGATCTCCACTTGTGTGTCAGTATGGTACAGCAGTGCTGCTTAGGCCAATAACTGAGTTCCTTTTCTCATTTTCCCATGCTAGATGAGGAAGCAATGATACAGAAATCACTTAATTTTAAGTGATCAACCTGAGATACTTAAAACTTTGTTTTTCAAGAATCCCATCTTACATGTTGAAGGCATTCCAGTGGCTTCAGTTGCAACCTCCAGCACTCAGTGGTTCTTACAACAGATTCTCAAATCATGCCTCCAGAAAATGAGAAGCATTCTGTAGCAGTGTCCTGATAGAAAGTTTTGCTTAAGAGGCATGAAAAACACAACCCATCTTTGTTGCTAGCCCACATGGCTTTGCTTCTCTAACCAGGTTCTGTAAGAAGAATGATTTGTAATAATGCAACCGAGAGATCTATTTCCTGAGGACTAAATTTTGGGAGTATCCCTCAGTGCAAAAAGCTCCAAAAGAGAACAATTCGGGGCACCAAAAACTAGCTTTCTGTTCTGTGATGTTGACTTCTTAAAACTTCTTTGTGGTAGGAGTTTATTTAAAATCAATCTTTCTAGCTGAAGTTGGCCTCTGTGAGCATATTTCTTCCCTTGGTGTATACCAAGAAGTTCATAGAATCACAGAATGGCCTGGGTTGAAAAGGACCCCAAAGGTCATCTAGTTTCAACCCCCCTGCTATGTGCAGGGTCACCAACCACTAACTAGACCAGGCTGCCAAGAGCCACATCCAGCCTGGCCTTGAATGCATCCGGGGATGGGGTATCCACAACCTCCTTGGGCAACCTGTTCCAGTGCGTCACCACCCTCTGAGCAAAAAACTTCCTCGTAATATCTAACCTAAAACTCCCCTTAGTTTAAAACCATTCCCCCTTGTCCTATCACTATCCACCCTCGTAAACAGCCATTCTCCCTCCTGTTTATATGTTCCCTTCAAGTATTGGAATTTCAGTCAGGTCTCCCTGGAGCCTTCACTTCTCCAAGCTAAACAAGCCCAGTTATCTCAACCTTTCTCCATAGGAGAGGTGCTCCAGCCCCCTAATCATCTTAGTTTTCCTCCTCTGGACTTGTTTGAAGAGCTCTGCTTCTTTCTTGTACTGAGGGCTCCAGCCCTGGACGCAGTTCTTCCTACAAGGCAGCTTTACCACTGCCGATAGTTGTATGCTCATAGCTATAGTAAGGTTGTTCTACAAACTCTTAGTTGATGATTTTTCAAAAACTAAGATTACTTGTAACTTCTAAAAGGAGTGTAAAAACCTAGTGCTTTTGCAATGCTTGTAGCAGATAAAACTTTTCTCTTGCTCTCCCCATGTACTTAAATCAGGTGTTATCTTGATCGAAACACATTTTACATTTGTTGTCTTAGCATGAGAAGATTTGCATGTAGTAGTTCGATCTTGTTTAGCCAAGCTGCTTCTTGTGGCTTGCAGATCTTAACAAGCTCATGTGTATTGGTGTCTGGTTTGACTGGAATCAACTCTGGGAATTGGGGGAACTGTGTCCAAAACCTTGAATGAAATGTACCAGTGGCTAATCCTTAAAATTAAATTAGTACTGTTATTTGGACATTACAGATAATGAGAAATAATTATGTTCCAGAAAGAGATACTTGCTAGTAATAGGAGAGTCAGTGTTCTGTCTCTGGAGGTCTAAAGAACAGCTCTTACAGTCTAGCAGAAAATCCATTTCTTTTCCTCTTCAGTTTGTATACTCTTGACAGCCTTCATTTCTGACAGTATGAACACCAGTGCGCTATCAGCGTCAGCTGTGACAGTCATTAACACTGTTCACGTAGCTGCAACCTGCGGAAGGGATGTCAGTATGAGAAGTTTTTTTTTTTCCTCCCAGTGCTGAAGTGATTTATTAAGTCATACATTTCAGTAGAAGAGATGTAGCAGATGGATTTCCTGCCTTCTCAACCTCACGTTTCAAAGTTATTTGAAACAAAGCATGACTGAATGTCTGTGGCTTCAGCCAACTTGCTGATCCTTCAGCTTCCACTCACCTATATAAAGCCTGCAGGTGCAATCAAGGGTGTGGAACAGAAGGTGTGACTACCAGCATATGTTCCAATCAATTGCTTTCTGTGTTCAGCTGTATATCACATGCCTTTGTGGGTGGGTTTTTTTGTTGTTTGTTTTGTTTTTTTAGCAGTAAGCAGTGAGTGGAATGGAGAGTGGAATGTTAGTCAATACTTTAGTAGCACATAAAAGTAATTTAACACTAGTTTGTTTTTGGTTTTCTTTTTTTCTTTTAGAGGCGAGAGTGCTTCAGTATATAACCTCTGTTGATTTGGGATTTAAGATTTTGGTTTACTTTCTCAATTATTTCTTTTGTATTTTGTTTATATTATAGATGCAAATTTAGGTTGCTTTTTTAAATTCTCCATAAAAATGTTGGTTTTACTTTTTATATGCTCCTACTGATGATGTCTTGATATTTTTTCCATTCATAAAGCAAGGCAATATTAAGTATTTTCACGTAGGATTTAGTGCCTGCTGAAGACAACTGTATGTGTGTGCATGACAAAAACATCCGATTAAATATAAAAAGCAACATAAGAATGTTTATAAACTCCATGGGAGGAGAAAGTAAAGGCAGGCAGTGTTCAACAGATCTGTTAGGCTAACCTGTAATATGTGGGAACAGTTCACTTAGTGCGTATGTTTCCTTTATTCTGTACTACTGCTGCTTCAATTGATTTGTAATGGAGGCAAAAAAAAAAAGGAAAAAAAAAAAAAGCTTGCTTTCTGGCTGCCTGTCTATAAGTAGGTCCTCCCCTGAGGAGGAAGGCAACAAAACAGATGATATTCAGTGCTTCTTCCAGTGTTACATGTACATGCTACCTCTGAAATCAGTTTGTGGTGCTAAACTGTCTTCTGGCAGCAGGCAGAGATAGTGATATTGTTATGGTAAAAACCAGATTGTAGGATGTTTGAGTGAAGTTTAATTAGATGTGAAACAGTGACAGGAGCCAAGTTTTTGCAGCATGACTCATAATTTACATGCTGTAGACCAGCTCCATCAGTGAGAGCTCTCCCACAGTAATGACTGAAGTGACTGGCCTTCTGTCAAGGAGGGGTGCGAGGATCTGGCTTTGCATTTTTATTGAGGTGTCTTCTAACTCTTCTTTAGCTATGCGTCTCTAACTTCTTAATGTTTAAAAATAAAAAGCATCGAGTGTGCTCAGGATTAAATTTGGGAAAGTGGAGACACAAGTGTGTTGGGGAGGAGATAATTATGTTAGTGTGTTCCTGCAATAATCACAATTTTGGCTCTCTGCCATACCTCCAGGCCATGGTTGGATTCTTAGTATTTACCTTTCACAGCACTGGTTTAACTTAGAATGCTGTGGGAGCTGGGTGGGTGAAGTCTGGAAGTGACTGTATTCATACATAATATGTAGTAAGTTTGCAAGCAGTTCGGCATTAATACAGTTTATGAATCAGTCTTTAAGAATGTGAAAGTTGGGCAATTCAGAGTAACATTTTCCATGGCACTATCACTCAGTTCCGCTGCGTAGTGTAAGGAAGTTTGTCTTACTCCTTGTTACACACAGAGGTGAAAGGGTGGTGCGAGGAAGCTATTCAGCACTTCCTGCTTCTGAAAGCTGCTTTAGCCCCACTGTGCTTTAAAGATGCACGGCTAGGTTAAATTGCATTCATGCAATACTACTGCAGCACAGTATCCTAAATGCATCATCAGCGCATTCATTTACATGAAAATATGGAGCAAATATGGAAACAGACCTCCTTCCTTTATTAAAGGCGGGGGGGGGGTTTCTGGTTATTTGCACATTTATTTTTCCTTTTATTTTGTCTAATCCTTATCTGGACTAGCCATATTCAAGGTATATATAGCTGCATGTAGGTGTAACGTAATTCCCAGAAACTAACATCTATCAGTACAGATGGATTACAGATTTTTCTCCTACCAGTCTAATCCTGATCTTCTTGGCGATGAAACTCTTGTCCTGATGGACATCCTGTTCAGCTAACAGGTAGTTTCCTTTCAGTATGTAGTTACCTAACCAAGCAGAAAATGATGTGATGTGTATAGGTGTTGAGTGGTTACAGCTGATTTGGAAATTTCAGAGAGGTTTGTGGCAGATAACTCAGAGCGCTGCTCATAACATAAAAAAACACCTAAATAGTCAGCTGATAGGATACCAACATCTAGACTTTATTCACACAGAACGTTTGCAGAATTGCACTCACATCATGGAATGGCTGAGGCTGGAAGGGACCTCTGGGTCCCTTTGGTCCATCCCCTGCTCCAGCAGAGCCACCCAGACTAGGGTGCCCCAGCCGGTATCTGAGCAGCTTCTGAAGATCTCCGTGTGGAGACTCCACAGCCTCTGAATAGCCTGTGCCAGTGCTTCAGTGCCCACACAGCATGCAACTGCTTCCTGACAGTCAGAGAGAACCTCCTGTGTTCTGGTTTGTGTCTGTTGCTTCTTGTCCTGGCAGTGGACACCACTTGGAAGATCCTGGCTTTGTCCTTTTTACACCCTTCCTTTAGATATTTGATCACATTTGTGAAACTCACCTCTAGGCCTTCTCCAGGCTGAAGAGTCTGAGCTCTCCCAGACCCTCCTCCTAGGAGAGGTGCTCCAGTTTCTGGATCATTTTGCTGGTCCTTCACCGGACATTCCCAGTGTGCCCAAGTCTCTCTTGTAGTGGGGAGCTTAGAACTGGCCCCGGAACTCCAAGTGCAGACTTGCTGGTACTGAGTAGAGGGAAAGCATTGCCCCCTGGCAACTTCTGCTAAGGCAGCCCAAAGATGCCACTAGCCCTACCTGCAAGGGCACTTTGCTGGCTTACCTTCAGCTTGGTGTCCACCACGTGTCCTTTCCTGCTAAACTGCTTTCCACCTGGGTGGCATGTTCTGGTACCTGGGCTTGTTTCTTCCCAGAGAGTGCAGGACTTCGCGCTTCCTCTCATGAAACTGCAGGAGTTTCCTGTCAGACCATTTCTCCAGCTTAGCTCATTTGCATTCTCTTAACAGTAAGGTTATAGTTGGGGTGAGTTTGATATGTAGTCCTTGAGGGGGAGGGGGGGGGGAGTGAGAGCAGAGAGATCTTCCTTACGTAAAAGTTGTCATTGTCAGCAATAAAATATTTTTGCCTTTTGCTTTCTGTTTCTCTTAAACTCTGGTGATTTGTGTGTTTTGGTGTTATGATTTTTTGTTTGTTTGTTCGCTTGTTTGTTTGGCTTTGTTTGCTTTTTCCTGTGGAACTCTGGGAAAAACTAAAACTCTATACTAATTGTTACAGAATCCTGAGTGTGTTCAATCTAAAAAGGACAGTAAATCCTCTTTTCATTTGGGAGTGCCCAAGTTGTTAATAGCTGAAATAGCTGAATAGCTAATAGCTGAAAGCGTACACAACAAACATTTAAAAGCTAGTAGATATTGAAGATATTCTTGAAAATAAAACAGGATCAGATTCATGAGGTGGCTCCAATAACAGTTTCTGGAGCACCATGAGCATTAGGCAGGAGGTGGGAGCCTGGTCATGTTTGAACTGTTAAATTCTGTCACTGTGCAAATGGGCAGCTGGTTGTCTCTAAATTCAGGAAGTGAATATACTGCAACAGGTTTCCCAGCCCTCAAAATTGGGAAATATTCAGCTGTGTGACAGGTGGTGGAAGTCACTAAAGTGCATACTTGGTTTTGAAATTGATGAGCCGTTCTGGGAAGAAGCAGAAATTGCTGAGATTTGCTTTTGTGTGTTACCAACGCTTTCTGTGTCAGTTCTCATGGATATTTTAAAAGCAAAATGAAAGTGCTATGATCCTTTTTCTGTACTTAACTCACAAAGCCTTTCCATCTCACAGAGGTGTTCAGTGTGCGTACTAGATGTGAGCTCTTGGAAATAGCTAAAACAGCTATGGGCAAATGCAGTATATGGGTAACGAATTTGTTTTATAAAATTTCCTCAGTGTTTTGCCAGATATTTAATTAGAACTGACAGTTTTAATTAAATAATACAGCTGGAGGCTGGGCTATTCCCTCCTCCACTTCTCTTACCTTGGTTTCAGAAGAGAAAGGTTTTTGTCTGTAGTAAATAGAATTAGTAGGGAAGTGCGTAAGTTAAACAACATCATGGAAACTACACTTGTTGTTATAGTGGTACATCGCATTCATAACGAAGTATTTCCAGTAGCTAACATTTTCATATATGCTGCAGATCCTAGAAAAAGCTGTGAGAGTACGTAAGTCTGATACTTAGAGGGAACAGAAATTGAACTAAACATCACTTTTCTTGTTAGAAACAGACTCGGTGGAGTCCAGGATGCTTTTTGAAGGGTAAATATAAATTCTTCCATTTTACTTGGTATTACTAATATTAGTCACAGTGCTAGCATTTACATTCTGCTGAATATTAGAATAGAATCACAGAATCACTAAGGTTGGAAAGGACCTATAAGATCATCTAGTCCAACCATCCACCTATCACCAATGGTTCTCGCTAAACCATATCCCTCATCACAACATCCAAACGTTCCTTGAACACCTCCAGGGTCGGTGACTCCACCACCTCCCTGGGCAGCCCATTCCAGTGCCTGACCACTCTTCAGAGAAGTAGTATTTCCTAATATCCAGCCTGAATCTTCCCTGGCACAGCTTGAAACCATTCCCTCTAGTCCTATCACCAGTTACACGAGAGAAGAGGCCGACCCCCAGCTCACTACAACCTCCCTTCAGGTAGTTATAGAGAGCAATAAGGTCTCCCCTGAGCCTCCTCTTCTCCAGACTGAACAATCCCAGCTCCCTCAGCCGCTCCTCATAAGGCCTGTGCTCCAGACCCCTCACCAGCTTTGTTGCCCTTCTTTGAACACGTTCCAGGGCCTCAATGTCCTTCTTGCAGTGAGGGGCCCAGAACTGGACACAGTACTCAAGGTGCGGCCTCACCAGAGCTGAGTACAGGGGGACAATTACTTCCCTGCTCCTGCTGGTCACACTGCTTCTGATACAAGCCAGGATGCCATTGGCCTTCTTGGCCACCCAGGCACACTGCTGGCTCATGTTCAGCCGAGCGTCAACCAACACCCCCAGGTCCATTTCCTCTACACAGTCTTCTAGCCACTCCGCCCCAAGCCTGTAGCGTTGCTTGGGGTTGCTGTGGCCAAAGTGTAGGACCCGACATTTGGTCTTATTAAACCTCATCCCATTGGCTTCAGCCCAGCTATCCAGCCTGTCCAGATCCCTCTGTAGGGCCTCGCTACCCCCAGGCAGATCAACACTTCCAGCCAACTTGGTGTCATCTGCAAACTTACTGAGGGTGCACTCAATGCCCTCATCCAGGTCATCAATAAAGATATTGAAGAGGACAGGCCCCAGCACCGACCCCTGGGGAACACCACTCGTGACCGGTCGCCAGCTGGATTTAGCTCCATTGACCACCACTCTCTGGGCCCGGCCCTCCAGCCAGTTCCTTACCCAGCCAAGAGTGTACCTGTCCAAGCCACGGACTGCCAGCTTCTGCAGGGAATATCTTCCCAAAGGATGATCTTACAGAAGTAAGAGATTAAAAAAAAATAAATAAATCACTATATAGTATAGTCTTATTGACTGTGTTTGTTATCCCTGACAGATGTGATATCTGAAAAGCTGCGTGTAGTTTTATAAGATTGATCATGTCTTTAACCAGTGGTACTACTTCAGCATTAATCTGATGCTATGAGAAACTGAAATGTGTCAAGCATTCTCTTACATAGTAAGGTATACTTCTGACAGTTTGCCTTACAATTCTGTTTCTTTCTCATCCTCCCTATAACCCATGATCTTTTTATTTTCCTGAGGCAGAGAATGACTTGCTTAACTTGCTCCTTTTGCCAACAGGGAGATTAACCCAGTTTTATAGTGTTTCCCAAGAAGCTCAGAAGCTATGGAGGGCCAGCAGTTTGGGAATTAAAGCTGCAGGTGCAAATACCCAAGTGTTAGTTGCCCTAATAGTATGAAATGCTTCAGTCCCTTTTGGCAGCTACTGTGTGCGCATCAAGCATTAAAGAGGATCTCTTGTCTCAGGGGACTTCTTGCTTGCTGCACTGATGGCTTCATCTGGTACAGAATTTCCATATACTTATAGTTCTTTTGATTATCTTTCAGATGTAATGTATGGAACCCAGAGATTTGTCAACAGCAAAGATTGAAATACCTGATGATGTTTGCATTTATCTTTATTTACTTGCTTTTCTTTTTTGAAATCCTGTTTATTCTATCTTTTGCTTATTAAAAAAAAACCAAACCAAAAACCCTCAGGCTTACTTGACTGTCTGTAGGAAGTGACAACTGTAAATCATGGCAACTGTTGAATTTAGACATGAATGCCTTACTAAAATCAATGAGAATCAGGAGGCAAAAAAAAATTGGAGGATTTGGCCCTTTATCCCCTGTGTCAGGTATTAGAGACTTCTGTGTTTTCATGGTTAAATCAACTATGGTGAGTTTGCGCAACTGGTTTTTAAAACAAACAAACAAAATCCCCCCCCCCAAAACAACAACAACAACAAAAAACCCCAACAATCTGAAAGAGCAATAGCTCTGTTAACCTAGAATTTTATCCCTGAGCTGAAGACAAATCAAGCTGTTAACCTTCAATAATGGGTTTACCGGTTAGTACTGGCTGAAATGACTGGCAAGTAGAAACAGTAGCCCTTTGAGATTCGTTTTTTACAAGAAAGGACCCAAACTAAGCCTATACTTTAGTAGAATGCTTACAGGACTGATAGTTTGGGCTGCTTTTTGTTTGTTTGTTTTAATGTTTTTACTGACATAGTGAACTTAGTTATAAGAAAGACATTCTAAAAATAATGTCAAGATGATAGACTTTCAAAGTAGGGCTATGCTTTCATGTAGCTTGAAGATGGTGTCAGAATCCTTCTATCGCAGTTTGCTGTAATAGAAAGCTTCACTTGTTTAAAATCTGTTCAAGCACATGGTATCTGAGGAGGAGATTTGTTGTGCTTGTGAGCAAAGACTTACCAATTTGGCAGAGCAGCAGAAAATGTAATATGGTGAATTTGTCATGAGCCACTTATTATTTTAAATTAAGTTAATCGAGGGGAGATAGTAAAATTATTTAATGTGTTGCTCATTGTTATTACTGTTTTAGCTTTTTCATGGGCCATGTAGAAATAGATGCTTACTAGAGTCCACTAGAGTTAGTGATGGTCTGTTCTGAGCACGGGACTGGAAACTGAGTGCCCACCAGTCAGTAAATACTGACATTACGTCATCAGGATATTTTTATAAATGCAATAGTATTTTCAGTCCTATAGTTTAGTTCAGCCTACTGTTGTGTTGTTTGTTGGTTTCTTTCTTCTAAAAACGTTTTCCTGTAGGTATGTGTCTAAGTATTCTTAGCATTTCTTTTCATTATGGAAATCTGAGGCTTTGTTGTGTTTAATAAATTTCCTCTGAGTCATAGTGATAGTCTCCAAACCATTATTTTTGTTCTTTTTGGACTTGATGCTAGTTCTGCAGTTGTTTCCTTCAAAGGAGTTAAAGTTCATATGCCTTTATTAAGATAAATGTCAATGATTTCAAGGGGATTTGCATAAAGGAAGCCCTTAATCTCTGGTGGAATAAGTCACGTGTAATGTTTTGTTTTGAAGTAACAGTGAGTACAGAAAATGTTGACCTCTTCTGCACAGTGGAATTTCTGCCTTTGACAGTACTTTTTATCCCCTTTTCTATTAAAATATCAAATACCTTAGGATCATCAGTGTCATCAGTGAACTGTACACTCATGCAGGTCTTCATCTGTGAAAACAAAAATATTTCTCCCTCCCAAAACATTAATGCAGTATTTTGATTTAGAAATGATGTGAAGGCAAAAGATCACGATTGTTGATATGCTTTCTAAAAATAAACATTGCAGAAGTGAGGATCTTAAGTCAGAGTTTAAAAGATGTTCTTTGCAGTAGCTTCAAAATCAGCAACTTACTCATGTCTGTCCAAGGCAAGTGGATATCCTAGGCAGTCATGTCCTGGCGTCTTACATGAAGTAAGTATTGATATTAAGATTAGATGGTATCAATCAGTAGGTCAAGTTTAAAATAATAACAATAATAATAATTTGCTACCATAGTTTATGTATTACTGTTGCTGATGGTGTTATCTGAGTTTGTAGTAAGCAGCACTTATTTTTTTATTAGACAGTATTATTTTATCAGTGTTCAGAAGGAGGCCAAATATAGTCTCCTTACCTGAATTAATATTGGAGACTGTTTTTACATAAATTTACGTATTTTAGTTGCTCTAACACTTGATGGCAGGTCACTTCAGGAGAAGCAAGCTGTAATGGCAGAAATCTGTGATCATAGGGTTCTCACCATTATTTGCATGAACAATTAGGATACTATATAGGATGGTGGAAAATACAGTAAGCAAGAAAATAAGCAGGAAAGTAGGAAATGTGCCATGCTGTTGATCTTCCTGACTCTAGACAGCTTTTCTTCTTCTGTCTGCCTCTGATCACTTTCCAGTGACAGTGCTTACATGCCGTATACCAGAACAGCAGCACCTGTGTAGACCTACATCAGCTTGAAGTCTTCATCTAGGAAAGGTATTTCGGAGTGATGTGAGCTCTTCCAAGATATCTCATGGTAGACTCAAGTCAGTACAAATGTTTGTGGCATTTTCCTTTTCTGTTTTAAAGATTCCATGGTACTTTTGGAAGCAGTCCACTAGAGTTAGTGATGGTCTGTTCTGAGCACGGGACTGGAAACTGAGTGCTCAAATTGGTAGAGACTGATTTTTGCCTTGGTTCTGAAAACATCTGGAAGAATTAGTGTGGCACTGTGTCTCTAGAACTGGATTGTCCAATGAAAGTTAGCAGATGGGTGGTGAGAAGAAATTGTTCCAACCTCAGGCAAATTGTGCTGGACTATAGCACTAAAAAGTAGTGAGTACTCTGGAGGAATTATCAGCGAGAAGCAGTAGATAGGAATGACAGTTCTGAAAAACATTCAAATCCTGTCTATTTTGAGGAAAGGCTTCTGGGTTTGAAAGGGAAGGGAACTGTTTTCTTTGTTCAGTGCCTCGTGTTGTATGTCTAAAAGGAATCTCATTTTCTTTTCTGTGATTGGGGTATCTAGCTGATACAAGGAGGGAGGTAGAATCAAATCAAAAACGTGTAGTATTGTACTTGTTGTATATCTTTGCTGCTAGAGGGTATAACTAGGTGGACGATGCTCAAAAGAAAGACCAGTAGTATTTGGGAATATATACATTTTGATATGTAAGCATGCACATCCAGAGCTCATCTAAGGAGAGAGAAAAGAGACATCAGGAAGTGTTTAGCTGCTACTGGAGTGTACTTCTTGCTCTCAAGTCTTTGGAATCAATCGTTAGTGTTACAGACAAGCCCTGCACAAACCTAATTTTTTAGAATTCTGTGACAGGACATGTACGTGAGCATTAATCCCATGCAGTCTCCACACAGAAATAAGATTTTGTGCATCATTGAACAGTAAGCAAAGCCTAAGTTTTTTGCACATTATGCAGGAATTCTAAGTTTTGTAGCTTTAATGGGTTCTTTCCCCACACAACTGGACTACCTTGTTTCTCTGCACTATTCCACATTTTCCACATTCATCTCATCCCTTGCTGCGTTGAGGATTTTTGTGAGCGCTTTTCCTCTTAATGACAGTCATTCTTTCATTTCCTTCCTACCTCTTTTTTTTTCCCTCCCGCTGTTAGTGATAGGTTAATCAAGGTGTTGGCATATTATACTGGAGGCACAAGCAGATGTCCTCTTAGAACTGCCAGTGAGAGAGAGTGATCAGCCAGGTTTTCTGATGCATGGAATTTGGCAAATGCTCAAGGTGGCAATGGCTCCTCAGGCACCTCTGCCTCTTTTCTTAGTTTCCCTGAATTCAGTGCAAATCTTCCTGCTTTAATCTAGAGCATCCTCTGATATTTTGGCTCTACTGATTGCAAAGGAGTTGTAACAATTCTGAAATAACCTATTATTCTCTACAGAATACTTAATATGAAAGCATCAGAGCAATTGTGTGGGCTCATGTCATCATGTGTGTTCTTGGATTGGCGAGTGCTTCACTAAGAATTCAATATGCCATCGTGCTTGCAGAGCTTCTGGCTGAATTTTGGAGCCAGTAACTCTGGAAGTAGTGGTGAGATTAGTCACCCTGATTCCCAGGTACTTGGAAAATGATGAGACCTTATTATTTGCAGGTAACTCCAAAAATAATGCCTCCTGTGTATTTCCACACAAACTAGAACAGATACAATGAGCACAATAATGCTATTTGATAGAGCAGTTTTTCAGCTACTGGTGCTGTTGCTAGGAAGTTTTTGCCCACGCAGCCCATCTTTCATGAATCTTAACAGTTGAAAGTCAGAAGGCTTCAAATCTGGATTACATTGTGTGAGTGGTACAATCTTCAAACTGGTATGGGGCCTGGCATTATCATGTTGCTAGAGAAAGGTTGTCGTCTTTTCTGGCCTAACTAGAAGATTTAGCCTTCACCTTAGTCAGCATTGCAATGTAGCAGTCAGAGTTGATAGCTTGTCCCATTACCAGGAAATCCTTCTGGATTTCTCCTTTTCATATCCCTGAAGACAGTGCACATCAACTGCTGAAGGCTGCATCCTGAACTTCATGTTTGCTAGGGAATTCATATGTCGCCACATGTGTCCATGTCGCCAACAGTCCCTGGACTGTTGTTTTGACTCCGGCTGGTAGTGATGATACCACATCTTGTCATCAGTAATGGTGCATTCCAGGAAGCTGACGCTTTCAGTTTCATATTTCTTCAACACGTCCTGACAAACTTACATGTGTTGTTCCTTCTGTCCCTGCGTGAGCATTCACGGAATCTGCGTGGTGCAAACTTTGAAGTATTCCAGTGTTCCCACCATTGTTTCCAACAAATTGAAGCCAGTATTCAGCTCCATACCCCGTTCCCTGGTTATAATCTGTCAATTGCATGGATGAGCTGATTGAGCTGCTCATCATTTTGTGGTGTGTCAGCTGGGCATGGCTGTCTGGAACGTGGCTTGTTTTTCATGTTGCTGTTGCCACTGCTGAAATGCACCACTCACCACTTCCCTGTGCTCACATCTACTGTTTGATCTTCATAAACGTTCCTCAAATGTTGATGAATGGCAATGGGGTGCCATTTTTTCTGCGTGGAGGAATTCAGTGATGCACCTTTGCTTCGTATGCACTTCCATGTCAGAGGCCATCTATCAAACAGCAGCATGTAACAGAATATTGATGGGAAGGTTCAGCCTCTACTGCCATACTACCAGCTGCCTCTGATGTTGTGGACTAACAAAATAGGTATTAATTTCAGACCAGCGCTCATATCTTAAAGTTTGCATAGTGATGCTTCACTTTTTCAGGCAAGTTTTTTCTTCTTTGTCATCAATCATTCCAGCTACTTTTCTCAGCAGTGATGAAGTCAGTCCAGTAAAATGCTACAATATTTTACATATTTGTATGACATTTAAAATGTGAGTTATCTTAGTATTGTAGAACATTAGCAATATATTTGAGCCGGATGTTAGGTTGAAAATAAATAGAAGAAAACTCCAAACACGAGTATGATAACCATAGGTTTTTTCCACCTTTTCTTTGTCAGAATGAAGTAAGGCATAAGAACAGCCCTTTCAGTGGATTTCTTAACCAAATTCATGTTCACATGTCATTTCTGTATAAAATCCAGAAAGCCACAGCATTTCGAGTCAGTTGGATGATTACTCAGCAGTAACATATTGCAAACATGCATTGTTCTTATCCCTAAAGCAGACAAGTAGACAGTTCTTTGGTCTCCTTTTCCCTTCTCTCTCCTCAAGAGTGTGGAACCATAAAAAAGCAAAGAACAAACAAACAAAAAAACCCACTAAATTTCCTTCCCCTCAGATTAAAATTTTTTCAGGTATTTCTTCTAGAAGAAGTACTAAGAGTTACTGCACATCAGAACTTACTTTCCTTCAGCTGAGCATCTGCTGTGAGAAGTTATGTTTCTTAAGTGTCTCATGGAAATTAAAAAAATAAAATCTAAGTCCAGTGAAACAGTACTCTCTGAGATTCACTGCGTTATGATTTCTCTTGCTTTGAATCAAGCTTTTGAGACACTGGTTAGAGTTGGGGTCTGCAGAACAGAAAAATATTTATTTGCATTGCAAAATCAAAACTAAGTTACCTTCACATACTAAACTAAACTAGATTTAGCTATGCTTCCTGTAACTGTAGCCACAAAACTGACTTGTGTACGTGAAGATCCACAATGCCATCTCACTTTGAAGTGTTGTTCCAGGTATGCTTAGGAGCTTGAGAATTAACCATAAGCAGCACTTAACAGTAAAAGGGGCAAAATATTCAAAGATTCAGATGTGGAAAAATTGGGATTCACTGCTCTGTATTCTACTATAAGAAATAGTATCAAAATGGAAGGTATGTGCTTGAGGATGCCATCAAAATTTTAGTCATCTATCTGTTCAGAGTTTATAAATGCTCTTAGAGTTGATGAGTAGCAGTATTCCTTTTTAAGGTGAGGTCTGTAGGGCTGGAGTTTAGCAAGGCTTTCAGGTATGTGTGTATACTTGAAAGAACACATCCCTCTCCAGTAAAGTACTTGAGGGCAAGCACATATGTTAGTGCTTGTTAACCTGTGGGGTTGACGCCTGAAATTCCAGTCATCTCATTCATACGCTGTTCAGAAACGTAGTAAAGAGAAGATTTTGGTTGATAAGTGTATTTGTGTTTCCCTCTTAAGGCAAACATAGGTCTTCCATGAAGATGTGTTAGGAAGGTGATAGAAGATGCAGACCTGAACAGATTAGAATAAAGAGGTGATACAGTACAGAGGTGATGAAACACTCTAAGAAGAGTTAAATGTCTGGTGAATATTGGTTGGCAAGCAATTGTAGGCATCTAGGTGATCAGCCTGTACTTAGCGCCTTTCTGTTTACGTTGGCGTGTAGCATGTCACTCGATTTCAGTGGATACACTGTTTAATATAATATATATAAAAAGTGCGTATAATATATACTTATGTATAAAAATAAAATATGAAGTCTTACTTCCTCATGCTGATGAGAGCGTTTAACTCAGAAAGAGGCGAAATACGTATAAAGGATAACAGCTAAATGTCCTCTATGGACTGTTGTTACAAGTTGTTTTCATTTCTGCCAGTATGACTTGATGGGACAATGCAGCTGTTTCAAACTTCTGATACTCTACTTGCATTTCTACATTTCTTCTCTTGGAAGGAGAGGAGTGAGTGGGTTGCCAGCTGGCTGTTTATATCCTAATTTACTGTAAATTTAGAAGGGAAAAAAATCATTAGGATTTGTTGGCTTGAAGACAGCATCACGTGAGTGCTTGCTTTTAAGAAGAGTTTAAAGATTTCAAGCAGTTGAGTAGAATCCACTCTGACTTATTGATGTCTTTCTCTTTGGCCTCTTTTTTTAAACAAATTATATATTAATAAAGCGACATCTTTTACCTAAGTGCTTTGTTATTAATACTACATGTTCTCTCAACCCCTTTTGTGGTCTTGGTTTAAAGAAAATCTTATGCTCCTCAGTGTTAGCAGTGGTACTGAAATCAGAAGAAACAAAGGAATACCCTGCACTTCTTTTGTGTGTCATACTTCAGCATCAGTCTCTTTGACAAATATCTTGATAAAGTGCCCTGAAAACACTTGCCATCTGTCTATGTAGTCCGTGCTTTATAGGTAGAAATGAGACTATCTATCAAATTTGCGCACGCTAGGAACACTAAAATATTAAAAAAGAGAGTGGGTGGGAAGTGGAAGAAAGCCCTACAGGAACATTAGACAACTGAAAACTGCTATTGTTGGCAGCCTTCACAGCTGAGCACGAATGTGCCTTTTGTTTTCCTTATGCCCTGAGGTAGAATTGTGAAAATCAACAGGTGCGGTTTTTGTTTTTTTACAAAGCATCTTGGATTAACATGTTTAGCTTTTCCTTGATATTTAGAAGCCTGATTGATATATGAACATAGCCACAGAAATAACTGGAGGCATTTTCTGTGCCCTAATTTCTGGTTTGCTGATGCTTTTGACCAACGGCCTAGTTAAAGATTTGTCTCTGCTATTGTTACTGTATGCTCTTATCCATTATGGACTTGAGTATCCATGGAAAATATGTCCTTATAACAGTGAACACCTGGTATACGCTTCTGTTCAGGAAACATTAGGAGGGGTGGATCAGTTCAGTACTCTTAGCGTCTAGAATCATTATAACAATATCCCACTTTCTTATTTAAAAATACTAGGAAGAGAATAAGTAAAGGCTGGTTCATGTTTCCTCAAGAGCAGGTAGTGAATGCGAAGGCGTTCAGTTTGAAGTAGTGCTTTTGGGAATGGGAAGACCATATTGCTTAGCATTTACCTTCTATAAGAAGGTAGCATACACTCAGTAATGCAAAACTTAAAGGGCTGCGTGATGTACTGCTATATGAATAAATACGTTTGTTTTTTTTTTTTTTAATAATAGGCTGAAAATGACTATTGCAAAATGTTAAAGGTGCAAAGTACTATTAAATTATCTTTCATAAGAACTAACTCAGTTAGGAACTTGGCAATATTGTTGGTCTCCACTACTGACTTCATCTTAGATAAATGATCAGTTCTAAGAAATAGAACTGGACTGCTTCCAGAGCCTAAATACTTCCTCAAAGAGATTAAAAAAAAAAGTATTTGATGCAGTTAAACTGTGTATAAACCACATTTCTGGACTTAAACAAGGCACTGTTGCAACACCATTCCTATTACGTGGTATGCATTTAAACCACAAATATTTACATTCCACGGTACCTAGAATATCTTATTCTACTCTGTCTACTTTGTATTGTTGGTGAAGGTGACCAAGTCAAAGTGGTGCTAGGGGAAGTTGTATTACTTTGTTAACCTGGGTCTTTCCCCACTGAGTTAGAAAGAGTTGGTTGGTTTGTATAACTGCCAGAGAAGAATAATCCTTCTGTTAATGGCTGCTGTTTCAGGCATTGCATTTGACAGCATTTTTATAGTGCTGAAATATGTGCTTTCTTTGACACTTCTGTAGTTAAACGAGAATAATTCAAGTCTAACTGCCTGACCACTTTCAGGACTAACCGAATGTTAAAGTGTATTACTGAGGGCATTGTCCAGATGATAGGCATAGGGCATCAGCTGCCTCGCTTGGAAGACTGTTCCATTTTTTGACCACCCTCACTGTAAAAAATTTTTTCCAAATATCTGGTCTGAACCTCCCTTGGCACCAGAAGGCTTAACATCCTTTCTATATTGTGAAGAATAGAACTGTGCACAATACTCAAGGTGTTGCCACGCCAATGCTGAATGCAGTGAGAGGCTCACAGCTCTTGACTCACTGACAATGCTGTGTTTAATGCACCCATTTCTTTTCCATAAAAATTTTTTTTGTTCTCATTTTTTTGCCTAGAAGTCTATACACATGGATGTTCAGTCCTCAGGATGTATGCTAGTCTTTCATAGCTATTCTCCCTTGACTGTCAATATAGGTCAATAGAGTACATCAATCAGAGGGCTGGGGCATCTCTGCTATGGAGAGAGGTTGAGGGAACTGGACTTGTTTAGCTTGGAGAAGTGAAGGACCTTACTGTGGCCTTCCAGTACTTGAAGGGAGTGTATAAACAGGAGGGGGAACAACTGTTTACATGGGTTGGTAGTGATAGGACAAAGGGGAATGGTTTTGAACTAAGACGGGGAGGTTTAGGTTAGATATTAGGAGGAAGTTTTTCGCACAGGGGGTGGTGACACACTGGAACAGGTTGCCCAGAGAGGCTGTGGATGCCCCATCCCTGGAGGCATTCAAGGCAAGGCTGGATGTGGCTCTGGGCAGCCTGGTCCAGTGGCTGGTGACCGTGCCCACTAGATGCTACTTTGAGGTCCTTTTCAACCTAGGCCATTCTATGATTCTATGCTTGTATCAAAGAAAGGGCTGAAAAATCCACAACTGAACCAAGAAGCTGGCTAGCAGCTAAGCAACGCATAATCCAGTGGTGGGTTCCCAGTGCTGCCCCCCAATGGGTGACTCAGCCCAGGGATACGGAGTTATGAGACAAACCTCCCAGCTTGCTCCCGCGAGCTAGATTGTAGTTAGCTGTGTTGAAAACTCCTTATGCGTGTACTCAGCTCCTCCCCACTGTAAGCAAGTCCCAGAACTGAACTGCTTCTTGCCAGCAGAGTTGTCTGAGCTGGCTTGGCAGGAGGGCAGGTGAGCACCTGGGCTGGCACAAGAGATGAGAAGAGGCTGCGGTGAAACTGTTTTTTCTGGTAGTGGATGGATGCTAGATTAAGTTAGTTATCCTGCAAATCATGGAGAGGCATCTCTGTCTATTGAGAAACAAGATTCCCTGGCACACCTGCTCTTCTCTCCCAGATGGGGAAGAAGTACAGAACCACAGAATGGCTGAGGGTTGAAAGGGATACCTGGAGGTCATCTAGTACAACCCACCTGAATAGGCATTACCATCTTCCTGTAAAAACACAATCAAGGTGAAGGGTGTTGTTTACATCTTACTGGCACAAAGCCCAGACTGGTGTGACTGGTTTTTTAAGAGAACGCCGTAGCTGTCAAGGTTCAGAAGGGAAAAGCTGCTCGTATATCCTGTTAAGTGAAGGTGCTCTGAATAAGGAATCAAGGGAAATCTGTATAATGGGAAGGGGGCAAAGAGAGGAGAGAGCAATTCTCCAGTTAGGCCTCTTGCTTGATTACGGAAGTACTTGGTTTTGATTTGATTGATGCACTTGGTACTGGTCCCAGCATGGTTTCTCTTATTTAAAACTTCATGCTTCCATTGCTTTCTAATAAGACAAAATAAGTTGTTTTCAAAGAAGGGCCTGTTCCTTCAGTTAGCTACCCAAGTGGCTAACTCTGACAGTATTTCTGTCTACATCAAAATCCTAAGTGTCATGAGACCCCCTTGTTTCTTTTTCCCAGTTTCTCCTTGTCTGGTATTACAGAAGCTGGAGTTATCACTGTTGTTTCACACAGTCATTCACTCAGCATTAAGCAAATGTTGGTAGTGTCTTCCTTGAGAGATCTTGGCTGTTGTCTCGTGATTCTTCGTGGCTTAAGGTAACCTAAACTACTTTCTCTGAGAATGGAACTACGCTGATTTATATGCTCTAAGATTTTGCTAAGCTCTTTTCTTCAGCAGAATATAGGACTGGGTAAATGTTTTGTAGTTCTGTTGAAGATTGTAGTTTTAAACAGGAAACTCGTATTTTAAATTCATAGAAAAACAGAAAGACCTAAGGTGGTGGTGATTTTAATGCATCATAAGGTTTTCTTTAATAGGACCTTTTTTTCTGTGAAGGAGAAAGAGTGAGCAAAATAAAATCTATTTTTATTAAAGTAATACTAATACAAGAAACAAAGTACAGTTGTGTTCTAGTGCATCCAACTGCCAGAATTGTTGTGTTTTTCTTCTGATTTCCGTGGAAGACTATAACAGGACCAAGAGGTTTTGCGGTAGGCTTTAAGATATGCTGCAGTGCAATCTGAAGAGAGTTTCTTGGGACTTAGAGCACCTTGTTTGCTCTTCATTTAGCTGTCTAAAGAAAAACATCCAAATCTGAAAAATGCACTGTACTGTACTAGGTAAGAAGTAGCTTGTAGAGACCTTGCTTGGAAATACTGAGTGAACTTTGTGAGAGAACTCACATGGAGTAATACTATATCCAGTCAGTAATACTATATCCAGTCAGCATAGGGAAGAAAAAAAGTACAAAAGAAGACAAGTGAGAGCAAAGGAAGTAAGTATAGAAATCTATTCTTACATGTTTCCCTTTTATTATATGTTAAGCACTAAGGGTTGTCTGTCTGTTAGTGACAATCTTTTTTTCCCTTTTCATTCTGACAGGTGTACAGGGTTTTAGCTGATTATTTATGTACTATTAAAAAGAGAGGAATTAATTGTTTTTAAGTGTCTTGAATTTCATTTTCAAGGCTATTTTTTTTTTTTATAGCGAGTTTCTTCCTGCAGTATTGTTGTAGTGTAAGTATTTTATGTTAGTCGCTGTCAGAATCTTTCTAAAGATTCTTCAGGAGTTGCTGTCTGGTAGGCAGTGTCTTAGTTATACTGATTGTGGCAGGACACTCCTTCAACTCTCAGGGAAGTGGCACACCTTATGCTTCAGATATTTGGGAGACGGAGAGCTTCTAGTGTTTCAGTTTGACCTCCCCTTTGACATTCACCTTCAGATCAACTGTAATTGAAACTTGGTTGAAAACAGCGCAACAGAAATAGATATTTATGTACAGCATTCACAGTTAGAAGTACTTGTAAATAAATTCAGTAGAGAAGGAAAGGAATACAGGAAACACGGAGAAGAAACATGCAGACTTGAAAATTCTTCTTCTTGGGTACCCTACGGGATTAAACTTGTATTTGATTCCTCCCCCCAAAATTAACATGCTTCAGACTTGCTCAGACAGTTTTGGATACATCTCTACAAACTCTAAGGATTTGTTTATTTCTGTGGAAGTGCAGCTGTCATCTTCTGGATCTCGATATCCGCTTAACTCCTGGACTCGAGGAACTCTTTCTGCTGTCTCATGGCACAATGTATACGGTGGGGAGGTGTCTCCATTCATGTTGCATTGCTACTGCTTTGATAAAAGCAGCTAAATGAAGTAAATGCAGCTTATTAGTATCGTGTACATGACACCAGACCTCACCTAACCAGCACTGGTCAGTATTCAAGTTAAGTTTGGAGTGAAAAATCTGTAAAAGTTGTAACACAGTTGTTCATAGTAAGAATGTAACTTTCTGATATTCTAGTGCATATCTGAGTAAGGCGTAATTTATGAAAAGATATGGATTGATTTATTAATAAATACTGTTCCTGTTATTAAAACATGCAGTAGCAGTTTACCCTATGTTCATATCTAGCAAATATTGGCTATAATATTTGTCAGTAGAGCACGCTATTAAATCTGTAAATAAGAGGTGAATGTTAACCCTACCACAGCACAGTGTGTAATGTCAGAAATCCTTGTACTAGAACATGATCATTTTGTGAATTTTCCTCATGTTTTGCTGCACAGTCTGAAACTCTTTGTGTGTGCACAGCTACTGTGGCTTGGAACACTTTGTGCCTCTGCAAAGCAAGGCCTGTCCTTGCTGTGATGTGCAAGCTGAAAGTGTGATTAATGCCTGTGTTCACTGGGTGATTTTAGTTGGAGGCCATACAATGTGAAATTTTATATCTAAGAAATCATATTAGTTTATAAAGGGAGAGTATTTTTTTCAGAGAATAGTACTAATGGAAATATCAGAGTTAGCAATATGAAATTCAGTAGGCAAGAAGGATTTATGTCACTGAATAAAGGCAAGGAGTCTGTTATTCAGTGGCTTTTACGTCAGAGTTTTCCACTAGATGAACACATATTCAGCTACAATTTGGTTGTTTGTTTTAATTTTTGGAAAAGGCAATTGATAGTAAAATCTTGGTGACATCAGTGGGTGTCAGAATCTTGTGGGTTTAGACTTCAGTTTATTTTCAGTTAATTGCTCTGGCTTGTGCTGTCCTTTGAGAGTTTTGTTTCACATAAAAAAAAAATTTATACTGTTTGTTTTGTTTATTTGTTTTGTTTTGTTTTTTCTTGTTTAATTTACTGTCTGTCCACTGGTGCAGGAAGAACATCTGTATAAAGTTCAGCATGCATGCTGTGAGTTACGCTCCAGGCTTCCTTACCCAGGTAGTACCTGCCTGCTCTCTGTGGATTCAGCATGCTCTCAGCTGTAGTATAATAGTCATGACCTACAAAAAAGAATATACTAATCAGATGCATTTTATTTAGTTAGATGACCAGTGAAAATTTTTAGTGTATGTGAGAAATTATTCATATACAGTGTCAGTTCAGAAGCTGTGGTATAGCAACTAATAGCAAAGAAACTGTGAATGTTTACACTGTAAACATTTAAAAAGTCAGAGAAGAAGTAATTGCTTTTATTGCATCTGTGTTGTTCGTGAAGAGTTGACATAGAATCTATTTGACGCTTTGTAGAAGACACACACCTCCCCACTTTCTAGCTGTGCAGACTCATTCTGTGAATGTACTTTGAGAGGGTACAGAACAATGTTTTAAAGTAGTGCTGGTGTGAGACTGGAGATTGAACATCTCCAGCCAAATGACCAGTAGTTTCTTGTGTTTGTTTTTCTTGAGGCAGTGGTCATATTTCCAGCTTTCTCCTAAACCAGACTTGGTTTACTCTGTATTTCAGATCATCTTCCTTTCTGCTCCATATAGGATTGCAATTGGTCAGCCTACTATTAAGTTACAGCCAAAGTTGATGAGCAGTAAGATGCCATAATGGTGTATACATGTGCTTGGGTTTCAAACCTGCTGCAACTGAATTTAAAAATCTTTGCATATAACCTTGGTGGAAGAGCTGAAGTTTATAGAAGAACTCTGAGCTAACAGAGCTCTTAGCTCTTGCTAAGTTTTAAAATCTTTTTGTATTTTGAACTTCAGAAATTTAAAATTTCAATTTGATTTTTTTTTTTTTAATTAACAAAACGAGATAAGAAAAGGTTAAGCTGACAGTTATTCCCTTGAAACTGGTGTAGGCTTTGGGGCTTCACAGAGAGTTCAGATGGTTTAGTTGGCACGTGATGACTCGAGAACTGCACCTCTGGGCAGAAGACTGCTTTTTTTTTTTTTTCAGCGTTGCAAGCTTATGCTAGTACAAGAGTATAAAAACTGTTAACATGTGGAATTGATTCAGTTGTTCTTACTGTTAAAGTTGACTTGAAAATATTGGGAAGTACAAATAATGGAAAAAATAATGAAGTTCCATTTCATGTTTTTTCCTCCAATTAAAAAAATGTAAACTTCAAGTGCTAACTATTTTAAAGAAAGAATTTGCTTTTTATATTTTGTTTTAAATCTGTTGCCGTAGTTCTTTTAAATATGTGTATTTAACTACAAGGAAGGTTTGAGCTTTTTAACTCTAGTAATTGCTATCCTTAACAAATTTTTCTGAGCTTGTCCATTTCATACTAGTTTCAGGGTTGACCTTGACATGCGATTATTGTGGCTCAAGATGGTTTTATTTAAGGCTTAAAGTATCACATTTCAATTTTAACGTATTTTTAGATTTTATTTTTCAAAGCTAGTATTTTAGGAAATTTGGGGCATTCATTGTAGTGGAGTCATAGTAAGTGTTTTAAATGTTCACGTACTGTATATAAGTGTAACATCATTGCAGAGGAAATAAGCTGAATTATGCTGTACTTTTATGTTGGGCTTCAAAAAATGTTGGGAACTTTTTAGAAAGAATATTGTATTAAAAATGATGTTTTCATTGATATAATTGGAATTAAAACTAGTAGCTTTTTATGTTTTATCCATTTATTATATATATATAAAAAAAGATTAAAATAGCATCCCTAGTACGGGGGGAAATGTACAGAAGAACTCCTTCCTAAATAATTGATATTTAAGCATTCTTAAGCTGCATGCTTTTTTGCTTTCAAAGTATATTTCTCTGATTCAGTTAATTTTTATTACAGGATAGCATTTATTTTTCTAACAAACTGATAATTTTTCTTCTTAACATACCAAGTTAGATTTACAATGTAGAAACCGAAAAGTTAGCATTTCTCTGAGCAAGAATTTTTACTGTATTTCTATATTTTTTTAAAAATAATTCTAATTGTAGAGGCTAGCATTTTTTCTTTGCTGCTGATTTTTCTTTTTATTATAGAGAGAATTGCTAGAGCATTACAAGTCAGTGTTTGCGTTGAACTCTCCTACTGAATGCCTACTTTATTTGTATTTGACTTTGGAAGCCTCCTTCACTTTCAGAGAACATTAAATAATGTGCTTTTATACTTAGTTTTATATATTTCTCTATTAATGTCATCATATTTCCTTTTTTTGCTACTTCAGCATTTTTTTAAAGTGCTCATGACAGCCATGTTTGGGTTATTTTGATATTTCTTTAGCATTCCTGGCAAATACAATTTCTCTCATTTTTAGTCTTATGCTTGATGGTTCCTTTTTGGAGTCCCACTTGATTAATGAAAAGCCACCACACAGATGCTGCTGACAGCTTATGGGTTAGGGTTAAAGAGAAGGCAGGGGAAGGAGACATCGTAGTGGGAGTCTGCTACAGGCTGCATGATCAGGAAGACTGACAGAATGAGGCCCTCTATAAAGAGATAGGAGCAGCTTCACTTTCACAAAACATGGTCCTCATGGGGGTGTTCAACCACCCTGATATCTGTTGGAGGGACAACACAGCAGTGCACCAGAAATCGAAGAGGTTCCTGGAATGTGTGATATTCTGTGAAAATTATGTGTTGAAGCAATCTGAGTATCATTACAAATAGTTTTGTCCTTTTATATTCTATTATCCTTTATGTTTCAGGTTCAGTGTTGCTTGAGTTGCCCACCCAGTGTGTTTGAAAACTGATACTCTGTTCCCCTTGGAACAGTGCTTTGGCATTTCTCTCATCATATCTCTTCTGCTGTAGTTTGCATAGTGGTGCTACTATCACAAATACATATTTGCTTGTTTGTAATGTAAGAAGATTAGTGCATACTGACAGCCTCCTTCCTCCTTCTTGAAGTCTTCTTTGGACTGTTGGGCCTAAATTGAAGTTGGTTGCAGTAGTTTGGATAGCTGTAATTTTACAGGACTAAAATTAATTGCTGTTTGTCATTGACCTGCCTCTTGACATAATTAGATGTGCTTACTGATGTCTTAAGAATGCCTTAAATGGTTGGATGAAGTGATTCACCAAAAAAGTATTGTTCACTAGTTGCAGACAATTACCTGGAATTAAGTTGTCAAGATCTGTCAGGAGACCAAACTTAGTATTATCTCTTATATTATTATTTGATATGGTTTGATAGTTTGCTTTCCAAATGCACGTAAAATAGGCCTGTCTGTCTCACTTCACTGAGATTTGTGAGGTTATCTTTAAGGAGCTGGTTCTGAATGTTTCAGACATCCTAGATTTGGATCAATACTCCCATAACAGTTTGTGCATTTTCTGCAGGGGCTGTTGTTGTTTTACATGAGACACTTCTTGCAGAGGGGAGCTTTTGACATCCCACTCCTCAGTAATAGTTCAGGATCACTGCCACGCACAGTTATCTACCTGCTGCTCCCATCTACCCTACTGCTGCTGCTTACCTTGTCCTGAGTCTGTGTCCTGCCTATCAAACTGTGTGTAGAGCAGCGCTTCTGTAGTGGGTAGCCTGAAGCCAGAGCACTCTTCAGGAAAGTAAAGTTGCAGTTTCATAAGACGGTTTTTTGGCAGTAACACAGGCCACCGGCCTCCTTTGCTGTTGCACTGTACTGTCCTGTCTCAGCTGTGCTGGCAGAACCTTCTGTGTAGCTATTCTGTGAATTTGGCTTTCTCACTCTGGGAGGACCTGCCCTGCATCTATATTTATATTAGATTGTCTAAAAGTTGTAGTCCGTAATGCTTGATTTGAAGGAGTAGAGGAGTAGCTGTAAGCATGCTTTCCACACAGCCCAGTAACTGCTCATTTGTTAAACATGCCTGCAAGTCTTCCTGTCAGCCCTCAGTGGATTTAGGAAGGAAAACTTTGGGATTGTGAAGGATCTAGAGGGCAAGACATATGAGGAGTGCTGAGGTCCTGGGTTTGCTCGGTCCAGAGCACAGGAGGCTGAGGGGAGACCTCATGGCAGCTGCAGCGCCTCCTAGGGAGCTCTGCTTTCTGGGGACAGCCACAGGGCCAGAGGGATCAGCACGGAGCTGTGTCAGGGGAGGGGCAGGCAGGGGCTAGAGAAAGGTTCTGCACCAGTGGGCGGGGAACAGACTCACCAGGGCAGTGGTCATGGCCCTGAGCTGCCAGAGTTCAAGGGGCGTTTGGGCAGCATTCTCAGAGATGGGGTTTGGATTTTGGATGGTCCTGTGTGGAGCCAGGGGTTGGACATGGTGGTCCCTGTGAGTCCCTTCCAACTCAGGATGTTTTATGGTTCTGTAATTGAGCTTGAACAGGAGAAATTATGACTAGAAAGGTGAGAGTACCAAGGCAATTCATGGAGTAGAGCACCAGCTAAGAGGAGGATTTCAGGATTGCGCTGTGGAATGTAGCCACCTCAGGGGAGGGGCTTTTATAGTGTTTTTTTTTCTTGAACCTTATTTAACTCTTACCCAGGAGACTCCAATGTCAGACTGGTATCAGAGGGACTGTGATGTAATTACTTCGAAAGATAACTTAATAACATTGTTGGTAATTTGAGAAAGAATAGATACCATAGTAGATCTTTAAGAATTGCTTTAAAAAAAACCCAAACAGATAATTTCTTCATTTGCCCTGTAGTATTTTGACGCCTAATGTTCTTTTGTAGATTAGGCTTTCTTATTCTTATTATTGAATGCTAGTTACTCAACTCAGAACTTACTGGGGAAGAAGAAAAGTTAAGAATTTCCCCTTTCAGTTGTTAGGAGCACTCAAATGTAGTGCAGATGGTTCAGATTGCAGAGATAGCATAACCCAGATTACTTACATGACATCTGAAGTTTGAGCTCTCATGAAGGATTGGTCAGTATAACATACATAGGTATCAAATTGGAGTTAGTTAAAATAATAGCAATACAGACTCATCTCCAGTAACACCTATTATTTCATTATGTTGGATCATGACATCAGAGGTGGATGTTGGTGGTATGGCAGCAGATGCTGAGCCTTCCAACCAGTATTCCCTTACATTTTGTTGTCATGTGACTGATGGCAGCAGAGGGGCAGCCTGACATGGAATTGTATATAAAACAAAGGTGTGTCATTGAGTTCCTCCATGTGGAAAACATTGCATACACTGACATTCATTGGCACTTGCTGGATGTTTATGGAGACCAAACAGTAGATGTGGGCATGGTGAGGTGTTGGGTGGTGATGGGGGCAGTGATCACCTCCACTGCTGCAGATTTTTATGAGCGTAGCATGCAGGCTTCTGTTCATTGCTGGCAAAAATGCGTAGTTATGGCAGTGACCTATGTTGAATAAACAGTGTTTTGTAGCTGAGAATTTGCTGTGTCAAATAGCATAATTGTGCTCTTTATACCTGTTGTAGTTTTTGTGAAAGTAAATAGGAGGCAATACTTTCAGAGCAACCTACGTATTTTTAGCTAATGTCATGAAATTGGATCTAAGCTGTTTTTCTGCCTCTTGATAAATGCTTAGTATTCTGAGCACCCGTAGAAATCATGCTGCTGAAAATGAGCAATCTGTTAGTATTACAGGACTAAGTACTAGGCAGTAGCTGGCTAGTTTAATTATCTTCAAATTTTGTATTTTATTATCTGAGTTACCTCTAGCTGGGATCTAGAGAGGCTGTTGCTGATGACAAAATAAGGAAATAAATATCTAAATTGGTCCTGCCAAACACTTACATGATTTTTAAAAACTAAGATCCTATAATACAGCTTCAGTCTTTTTTAAATTGTGCTGTGTGTGTCGGTTTTGGATTGTGACATTAAAGAAGGTAACAAAATGAACCAATGTCAATAAGATACAAAAATGAATCAGGTTTAGAAAGCATTATGTGTTTTATTGCACTTAGCAGTTTGAAAACAAGGACTGTGTCCTCATATGTAATGCTGATATTATGGGCGTAGAAGAGATTTTCCTTGTACAGGTACAAATGTTAAAATGAAATATTTTCTCATATAATACTTAAATTATTTCAGGGTAGCAGTTCATACTCAGGTGATCAGGTTCTGATCAGTAGTTCCTGTGTAGTCTCTCATTCTGTCTTACTTCTTTATCCATATTGCCCAAAGAAATCTTTTTGTATATTAGGTTGTGTTACAAACTATAGATTCCTTTGCATGTGTTTGATCTTTACTGTCTGGCACTTGACATTTTAATATACCCCAAAACCTCCATGTATTTCCAGTTTAAAGAATTACACACCTTCCCGGCTCTCATTTATTATATATAACAAGTACTGTATTAATCTGTTAACCTGGAGTGGAAATGCTAAGTCACGGCCTGAACCAGTGGTTGAGCACGTGGTGGGAAGGCAGGGCCAACAATTTAATCCAAATGAAGCTGAACATAAATAGTGGCATATTGTCTCTTAATGTTATTAGGCATTGGTGGCATATGAGGAAAGTTCAAACCTACAGCCTACTGCTTCTGCTCAAAGGCTGCGAAGGATCAAATGGCAGAAGGGTTGGAGGGACCAAGAGATGACACACCTGGACATAAGTGTTTAGTATATTTTCAAGTTAATGAACAAACAACTTTCTACAGAAATTTCCAATAGCTAATGAATCTTACTGCAGTGAGAAAGTGCTGTGGCAGGAATGTTGGCATGCTGCTGGGGTGATTGCCGTGCATTGAACAGCGTATCTGTACAGCAGCTATTATTAAAACAGTTAACAGATAGAAATTAAGATAGTACTAGAGATTCGGATTGTCTTTATTTTGATCAATGCTATAAGATGGTTTGTTGCCTGATAATTATAGATCATGCCGTGAATATTTCCCATTACATTGGCAGTTTGATTTTTCTGCTGGAACAATGCCTGCAGTAGTTCATAGAAGAAGTGGTTAGATGCAGTAACCTCGTTCAGTAGTGCAAACAGTGTAAACTCTTAATGGATCTAAATAAAGGAAGTTTTTTTTAAAGGCTGCATCAGATAACGTATTTTTTCTTCGTAAAGCAAATATGCTGTATTATGTTCAACTTATACTAAAAGGAATACTGTGCTTTCCTTTGTTGCAGATCACCAGAAACTGGAAAGAGAAGCTAGAATCTGTCGTCTCTTGAAGCATCCTAATATTGGTAGGAACATTTAATTGCTTTATACAGTAGACAAGAGTTTGGAAAATTGAGGGAAAATACAAAATAACAAATACAAATAGCAGCTCAGAGAAGTGAAATGGAAATATCTTCAGGCAAGACTGTTTCTTTATACTCTGGTGCTCCTGTGTAATTCTTCTATGAGATATCATATCCCAACAGGTCACCTAGAGCAATGCATAATGTTCTCATCTTCTTTGAGCTATTACTCTGCCATCAATGAGCTGTCTGTGCCAGGTGTTTGAGTTTTTTTTGAGCAGTGTGTAGGAGGAGTTATTTCCAGTACTGCTCATGACTTCTTGAGACCTGCTGAATTTCATGTACCAGCATATGTTGCAAAAAGAGACAGACCAATGTCAATAAACGTAGTGTTGTTTTTACTGAGATGCTTATTTTATCCTATTTTACTTTGTGTTTCAAATTCTTTTCTTCTGTAGAGGAATAAGTAGATGTAGAAAGCACCTCTCCCTTTATTTCTAAAACTGTATGTTTTCTACTGTAGCATTCATGAAAAGCATTAAAAAGTGTGTTGGGTTTTTTTTCATGGGTTTTCTGTTTCTTTGATTTTGAGAGTAGAAAAAGATGAGTATTTTGAACTTTAAGTAGTTGGACTTCAGTTTTTCGGACACTGAATTGCATGTTGGGTGTCTTAAAAACACTGAGTGCTTTAAACCAGTGCATGTATTTGGTTTTGCAGAAGCTCTTGGCAGTCTCCTTGCTCTTTCTTCTGGTTAGCTTTTCTTCTTTTCATTTTTAGCTAACAAGAGTTAGTCTTTATGACCTTTTTAGTCTAATCTAATTGTTTTATGTCTGGGAAAGAAACAGCTCCTTCCTTTTAATAATAATTGTAAATGGCAAACAAACAAACCACAGCTCAAAATGAAGTATCAAATCTTTGAAAAAGCCCTTACACTGTCTCAAAGGCTTAGAGGTTTCATGTGCAAATTTGGTTTGTAAGGAAGAGTAGTGTTATGGGCATTATTTTATCCCAGCTAAAATTTGTGCATTGTAAAGTGATGGAAGACAAAGGAGGGGATGACAGTGCTTATTTTCTAGGGTAGTTCACCTGTGCCTTGCTCTAATTATTGTTAGAGTATATTTGTGAATTTGAACCTCTCAGAGAAGATGAATAAAAAACAATAATAAACTGATCAAATGCAAGAGCTGAAGTGCACAGAATTCTGTTGAAACAAATATCTTAATTGTTTTTATATTTCTTAGCCTAATATTGAACCAATATTAGGACGTAGTATAGATTCTTTTTGGCAGACCATCTAATCCATGTAGTGTTTATATATTTGTGAATGTATGACTTGAAATGTGAAGGTATGATGACAGCTTTGGTGACAGACAGGGTTATGTAAGTCAACACAAGTTCCACGCTTCATTACCTGCTCCAAGGTATGCAACTGAGTGAACGGATTGTAAAGTAAAATCTTTTACACCTGTCTGGGAAAAGACATCATGTTCTAGGCCTGCCTGAGAGAAAATGTTCATGATACAGAATTAACAGGCCAGGGGCTTGACAGCAGGCATTAAACTCTGTCCTTGTTCAGTTTCTACTGTCAACTATTCTGCCAGCGCTGTTAGTGTATCTGTCTGAAAAAGGCTCTTCCAGTTAATTTGTTTGCATAATGGTCATAGTGAAGGACACTTTGTTTCTTGTTTCTGTCTTGGAGGAAAATTACAAATGTGGTCTGAATAAGAGAACTGTGTTTGTAAATGTATAAAGGAAACTTTCCAAAAGTAACAATTTTAGACCTCTGAAGTCGTATCAGGTATGCTGCTGGGCTGAAGAGGCTCTTACGTGTGTGAGAGCTGACTGTCCAGCCTCCACCTCAGTGAATTGGCCACACTCTTCCCTTGTTCTCTCCTTGTGCCAGGCAGTGTACCCATGTGTGCCCTGCCAGCCCTGGCTGCTCTTTACTGCTCCTGCAGACATGCTCTCAGCCAGCTAAACAGGAACCCTGAAGTCCTTCTTGGTGCACACTGCATGCTTAGCAAGCCGAATTTCTTGCTCTTGTGTCACTTCCATGTGTATTTTCTGAAAAAGGGTATTACTGTATCGCACAAAGAAATACTAATACTGAAAAAGGAAGTTTACAGGCTATCTTAACTCAGCTGCAGCCACTGAATCTATAAGGTGTTTTATACGTTTCAGAATCATAAAGATAACTCTTGTAAACAAATTTTACTTCTATTATATATGATAAAGAGCATGTGTTTAAAAGTATTAACAAGCCCATGAACATAAAACTCAGACTTCTTTTTATCTGTATTTTTTCCCATGTCATGGTCTCAGTGCTTTTCTTTATTTTCCCCTGGTGCAGACTTTCAGTTATTTGTCTTTTTAATCATTGCACATTCACTGCAGGCTGGCACCTTTCTGAAGTTAGAATTCTCTAATCCTTCCTCTTTTCTTTCAGGAGTCTCCTATTTATTTTTCCTAGTTAGCTTGATTAAATTACACTTTTAAGGTGACTCGGATTAAAGGAATCTCTTTTAGCTTATCTTTATTTCTAAAGCAATATGTAGATAATATTATTCTTTTCTAGAGTGTTTTATGATCCCTTTGGTAAATTATCTTTAACATCTTGAGACTGCCACCAGATACTTTGGGGTGAAAACCAGTCAGAGTAAAACAGCACTGCTGTAATGAATCACACTTTCAGATTTCAGTCTATGAGTAAACACATTGTGTTTGTTTTTGGTTTTTTGTTTTCTTTTCTTTAGAGGAATGGAATTTTAAAAACAATCTAAACTGCTGGAACTGTTTTCCTTTTGACCTTCCATAGAAAACAGAACATTGTCAAAAAACTCTACAGATCAGTGTCCTTTTAGTTCCAGGGTAGGTGTCCAACTGGTACATAACTAGAATAAATAGTATTAAGTTATTTCATCAGGATAAGAAATAATTCAGGACCAACCTTGTTAACAATCAACATACCTATTTTTAGTTTTACAAGAATACCACTTTTATCATCATTTCATATCTGATCCGATTTTTGTTTGCTAGTTTTGTTTTTAGTGAGTCTCATGCAGTTAAGAAATCTTGGGATGGCTTTTGAAGGAGTCTTTCAATTTTAATCTGTATTCATATGCGCTGACCTTAAGCTCCTCTGGTATTGGCAGACGAAGATTCCTCTTTAAATTAGTCATGAGAGTTTTTATTTTTTTTAAATGTGGATTTGGAACAAAAAGCCTGGAAAGGCACAGCATATGGAGAAAGAATTAGGAGAAGGCTAACTCGGTGTGCTTTCTGTAAAAGGGATAGAACTCTGAAATTTGGAAATTAAGAAGACGCACATGAAAATATTTTCATCTCAGTTCTTGATTTGAATCTCTGAAAGTAGTCTCTGTGAAATACTAATCACAAAAAACACTGAGAAGAGACAAATGCAATACTGCCTTTTTGGAAATATTTGAAGTATAAGATGATTATTTCAGGATTCAGTATATCCACCAAATGTTCACAGATGAACCATTTAAGTATAAATTTAAGTATAAACCACAACAACTAAGGGAGCTAGATTCTTCATCAGAATTATCTGCTAGACTTTTCTATTGGGAGAATGATTTTGAGCTATGGAAAGGTAGCAACTTCTAAATTCATGTATGAAAAATTGAAACTGCTGATTATCCTCATTAGACCAGTGTGAGGAAGGAGGAGTAACTAAGTCAAAATCCAGCTATCTAGCCCTTTCAAGTATTTAAAAATAAAAGAAATCCATCATAGTTCATTTTGATATGGAGATGTTTTACTGTTTGATATGGACACATATGCTTAAGTTCAGCTAAGCCTATGGAATCATACAGTCATTTGAAGTACAGTTTTTGGGTGCAGAGTTTTGGTGTTTGTTTTTTTTAAGACATAGATCTTTCCAGGTGTACTTGATATCCTTTTAATGAAGTCACGAGTCACAAATCTGGTTACTAGCACTGTTAGCATCAGCTCTCTTCTGTAAGGCATTTGCTTTACTGCTAGATTATGCGTTTAGGTTTTTTTGTTGTGTTTTTTGGTGGGTTTTTTTGTGTGTGTTTTGTTGTTTTTGTTGTTAAGGAAAATCAGTGTATTTTTTATTAGAAGTATTAGGAAAAATAGATAACAGTGAAAATGTAAGATGGTAATTCTCACATGATGAATTCATCTGTAGAGGAGAATAGAACTCTGGTTCAGTACTTTTATCGCTATCCAGATACTTCTTTGCGTGTAACTACTAGTTTTGTTTTTCAGAATCTTTTTATTTTACTTACTTTTTGCTCCATGGTTTCTTCTTCACTGTGTAACTGTCTAGTCATGATGCCTTGTGAACGGTGTAGGAAAAACGCCTAAGAGGAAAGTAGATTAACAATATATATATTTTTTCTGTTCTCCTTTTTCACATCTCTAACATTTCAGTCTTATATAATATGTACATGGAGGTTTATTTAGAAAATACGAGACTGCCTCATCATCTTCACAATTATTCCTTAGCAATACATATTGCTTATATTCTGATTTCTGCCTCTTCATGCCTCAGTTCTTTGTATTGGACCAACTGTAGTATAAATTTTGTGTTTATAAGAACATACATTCATTTCAGCTTCCACGTCAGTTCTTTGGATAAGCATAAGATTGCAAACAGTAGCTATTTTAACATATAACTTCTTACTGTTTGACAGATGAGTTTTATCCCTATTATTTCTTTATAGAAAATTATTTATTTACTCAGAAATACTTCAGAAATATGCAAACATCCTTATCTGCTGCAAAACTAAAAGTCTACTTCCTTCATAGCCCAACTGTTTTATTCTCCTTATTTTTGATTGCTTATTATTATAGTTTAAGATTGAGTACCCTCCTTTTGTGTAACAGTACTCTGTTGAAACACAGTTAATCAAGGTTCTGTATATTATTGTCACTCCAGACTCCTGGGGATTAAAATGAAACAAATCCATTGGCTGAACTTCAGGCCTTGAGGGGAAGCTTCATGCTGGCTCTGAGTACTTTCCTCCTGGTCCTCACAGTGCTACTTTCTTTTTCTAGCAGTAACATTGAATGCTACCCCTCTCCTTTTCTAACATTTCTTGAGTAATTTAACCTGCTTCCTCTATTAAATTGTGGTAGCAAACTTTGAGCAAACAGCTCAAGCTCCTGTAGTAACAATGCTCCATCAACTTGTGCTGGACTACAGTAGTTTGTATAGTAGTTTGTATAGTTGTCTGATTTTCAGTATTATTGATTTCTCCAATTCTTACCATAATTAGATTATTGTAGCAACATCACTGTGTACACAATTTATTTTCCTTATTGTGGCTTAATAACATAATTTAGTTTAAAATTGAAGATGTAACTGTTGGTTAATCTTGCTCTTCGGAGAACCTAGTACTTTTTATTTGTATGACTTCATAAGTTATGTTAAAAATATACCTCCATTACTGAGCAAATGCAGAGGATTTTTGTCGTCTTGAGCAACTATTATCTTTATGGCTATTAAATGTACTAATGCTTCCAGTTTAATAGTTTAGAAACTTTTAAAGGAAATGTGTAATGAAATTATTCAACTCTTCATCATGAAATCTGTTATCACTGACCTGTTTTCCAGCTTTTATCTTCTTTTGGTAAATTTTGATTTCTTGGTCTTCTTTTAATTTTAGATGAAGTTGTATTTTAGCAGTCTGATTTTTAGTAGTCCTTGTATTTTTGCGAATGTAACACAGTTACACCATCTTATTATTCTTATGATGTTGATTTAGAGCCTACTGCGGTAATTCTGGTTTATGAGATAGTAACAGCTGATTAAAAATTATATTAGCCCAGTGATACAGGTCAGGACCCACTCTGGAAAAATTGCTGATTGAGTTGTTTTGGGGTTGTTTTTTGTTTTGTTTCCAGGTTGAGTTTGTTCTTTCCGGGTTTATACTGAACTGGGTAGTGTTTTCCTAAATCAGGCACCAATTTTTTCTCTCTTTAGCTTATGCAAAAGCTATTGCTACCTTTATGTTCCTACTTGTCAAAAGCTATACACAGCAAAAGTTGAGACAATATGTGAAGTGTAATGGGAACACTGTAAATAGCCAGAACCTCCTGGTTTTCACACGGCAGTGCTAACACATCTGGTTTCATTGGAGCACACCATTCCTTCCCTTTCTGTTGCTGCTGTCTCCTCCCTCTGCTCGGTCGATGATGCGTAAGATATGGTAAGCAAACAGAATCCACTAACTGACAGCTCAAGTCTGGCTCTGATGAACCTTCTACTCTTCCCAAAAGGCCACAGCAGATTTTACTGACATGTGGCAGCCCTCTGGGTGATAAATGAAGACCTCCTGGCAACAGGACAGGTTGTCCCTGAATGGCTTTGTAAGCCAGGATATTTAGAGGTAAGTAGGACTGCCAAGCAGAATCGGTGCCATGTCAACTCTAATAGGCCTGAGCCAGCTGTGTGCAGATCTGTTTGCATAGCTGCAGTCAGAGTGGAGCTGTGGCACTGCTGACCAGCATGAGTTGCTGTACTTTCAGGACAGAATGGCAGAAGTTTTTGTTGTTTTTGAAGTAGCATAGCTGGACCTGCATATGAGAACGTGGAGCAGTATTTTTCCAATGGAAGGTGGCGTTGCAACAGAAGAGGCAGGCTAGATGCCTGCTATGCCAGGCAAAAACAAATCACTAAGCTGATTTCATAAATGTGATGGTGTCTGTTTGCAGTCTACTCTGGTTTCCATACTTTGACTTGGGTACGTCCCATAAATTGCTGAAGAAATTGGTAGCACCCAGACTTGGAACTCCTCCTCATCCAATTCATCATGCTTGTGTTCAGCTTAGTTATTTAGACGCACAGCTTAATGCATGAAGGAAAGGAGGTAAAGCCTTCATTTTGAGGTGTTTTCATCAGCACAATAAAAAAAAAACCAAAACCAAAACATCAGCACTGAATTTGCTAAATCCTCCATGTGATGGAAAAGTAAGAAACTTCGTATCGTCTGGTCCATTTTGGACAAAGGGTAGTAAAGGATATAGATTTCTGTCCCCCTTTGTGTGAGACACCATGTCCTTTATGTTTTACTTTCACCAAGTCTGTGCTTGGGGTTTCACATAAATTTGTATGAAGAGAAACACTAATAGTATACAGCAGAGGTGGATTCAGTAAATCCTTGCTGAATTTCTTTTGACTTACTATGACAAAGTCAAGAATAACTCAGCTGGTGTTAGATCAGTTACTGTATAAACCCAGTGTGGAATACAAATCAGGCCTCTTCGGATTGGTAGATGTAGTTCTTTAGCACAGTATTTTTCTGAGCTTAATTACATTTTTCACTCTTCACCTAAAAACAAAAAAGCAACAGAAACCAGACTTTAAGAGTAATAACAGTACTTTCCTTATGCAGTGAAAATCAAATTCTCAGCTATGTAAATTTATACTCAGTAAATGGGAATATAGTAACTATAAGTGTTTGTAGAAACCAGAAATTTATAGGACAGTGTATGTAAAGCTCACTTTAATTGTTTACTGCTTAGATGAGAAAATCAGTTCAACAATTTAAAATCTCTTGCGTTTAATTTTATTATCATTTTTGTGAAGTATAAGGTAAACCACAGCCCTTGAGTGAGTTAAAACATAAAGAAGCCAAATAAACCAGAGATAGTACATGACTTTATACTTAATGTAAAAGCCAATTCATATTATTAAAAAAGCCACAGATACAGTGTTCACACTCAACTGTGTCTACAGGATGTAGACAAAAGTGCCTCAGTAGAATACAGAAGCTGTTTTTGTGACAGCTATTTGTGAAATTAAATGCACTGTCATGAGACTGAAGTAGGCAGGAATGCACGAGGGACCTTTATGTTTTTCATTGCAACTGACTTTTCTGCAGTCTTTTTTCTCAGTGGTTCCTTATATGCATTTGATTTCTTCAAATAGTTGAAGTAGTTGGGAATGTAAAGTCAGCATTTAAGATGACAGACTGAAGGTTTTCACCTCTGATGCTGTAAGAATTTGTTGGGGAAAGTCCTGTGTGGAATTTCTTTCAATATTATTACTTCTTTCAGTAACTTTCAACGTACCAAGTATCAGATAATGTTGTCTGTCTGAATGCCAGAGCAGAACTGTATAGGCAAATTTATTAGGTGTTGCACCTTTTATTTCTATTTCAGTTAAAGCATAATCCTTTTATCCTGTTAAGAGCACCATTGAGTCTTTTGGTTTTACTCTTCTGGGTTACTGTGGAACATAAAAAATGTGCTTTAGCACCAGCAATAATGTTACTCTTTGCCACTCTGAACTATTTTCTTTCCTTTAAATGGAGGACAAGATTATTCTAGCTCAATAACGTGCTGTGGAAATAAGGCTTCACCAAGACTGACCACAGATGTTGTCATTTTTTGACCTTAGAAGTTACATACATAATTTGCACCAAAACAGGTAATAATAAAGTACAAATCAAGTGAGAACCAGACCGTGAAGGACTTTCCTTGCCTGCTTATAGTTAGTTTTGTATATTTCCTTAGACACATGAAAATTCTTTTCATAGTGTATCCTGCTTTTTCTAAGTATGTTTTCTTTGCATAAAGTCAGCTATGCTTGTGTAGCTAGTCATTTAAAATGTAAAATAGACTAATCCACAGAAAGAAGTGGAGTTTTAACATCTCTCTTGAGGAACCTGCTGCAGGGGGTCGGTGCTTGGAGAGCTGCTGCACTTCCCATTTGATTTGCATTCTGCTTGTTGTCTGTGTATGCTTAATGGGAGGGTCTCATCGTTGCACTGCTGACTTCAAGAACCATAGAAAAAAGACTGATTAAAATGAATTACTCTTTTTACAGACTAATCTTTGAAAACCTACATTTTTTTGTTTGAAGGGCTTGTGCATTATGAATCTGCAACCACATGTTATACATATGCATAGACATCATGACTCCCAGCTTAACCACAAATATGTAATTTTCCTCTGGACCCTTTCCTCCAAAAACATAGACCTCTGCTACTGAAGCTAAAATATTTTTTTCTTTTGGTAAAGCTAGCAGATTTTTAGAGCATTTTTAGGGGATGTTGTAAATTCTGTTCCCTTTGCTTTGTTGCAGATAATATTGTTCACGGATTACTAGGTGAACACTACAATGGTTCTCATGCTGATATTCAAATTTTCATTTTAAAAACAATCTGTGGACATCTTGCTTGAGTTGGAAAACAAACTGAAAAAAAGGTGAAAGTATATCCAGTAGTGTGGATTTCTCTCATTGTTTGGATAGCTTTTGTGCATCCCTCACATGAGTGATACAAATGCAACTACAGCTTTGAATTCTGTCTTGTTCCCTTTTCCAGGAGAAAAGAGAATAACATTCAGACAGCATTTGTTTCCCAAGCAGCCTCAGTCACCCAATTCGGAGCATTTTGCATCCTAACCTGAAGAGAGCGGAATGTCACCATTAGTAGAGGGGAAGCTGGGAGGAGTTGGGATGTACCTGCTCCTGGAAAAGGGCTCTTGGAGGTGAAAGTGTTTGCCTTTTTGTTGCACCTCAGAGCTGACGCCCATCCTCAGCCTTCCATGCTGCTGCTGCTTTAGCTCCCTGCCATATACCAAAAAGGAGCATTTTGAAGATGGGGACAGAAGGAGGGAGAAGGCAGAAAGGGTGGCATGGCTGGTGGGAAGGAGAAGGAAAGGGACAAGGCTAAAGGATATGAGCTAGGAGTAGTGAGAGGCTAAAGGAAAGTTTCCTGATTTTCAGCAAAGGATTGTTCTGACTGAAGTGACTGTAAATCAGGACATGCACTTTGGGAGGTTGCTGTGATAGAATGGCTTGGGTTCAACTTAAGAATGATTTTGCTCTTCTTCTAAAGATTATAAATACATAAGAAGCTGATTAAGAGAGGCAGTCTCAGGGGCTACTACATCTTTCCAGACATTTTGCTTTACTTACATGTCCCACTCCCTGCCAAGTGTCACAAATCATGGAGTCATGTGAGTTGGGAGGGACCTGTGGAGCTTATCCAGCCTCAAACTCCTGGACAAGCTATGCCCAGTAAAATCGAGTTACACAGGGCCTGTCCTGAGGTTGGAGCATCTCTAGTGAAGGAGGCTGCACAGCCGTGCTGGGCTCTGCTCCAGTGTTTGACCATCTTCCTGTTAACAAAAATAAATAAATAGAAGTGTCTATGCCCCACTGGGTTTTTTTGCATATTCTGACATATGTCTGTTGCATCCTGCCTTGCCATTTGCATCTTGGAGAAGGCTGTTTCTGTCTTCTCAGCAGCCTCCCTGTTGGCAGCAGGGTGATGTGATGCAGCTGGCCTCGCCCCTCCTTGTGTGCTGCCTGCAGACCCCTAGTCATCTTGGTGGCCATCTGCTGGAGAGTGCATGGAAGAAATTGTAGCTAGAAACAAACTAATCTGTGCTAATAAGTCCTTACAGTGTGCTGATGCAAAAACTTCCTGAGTTTCTTCAAATGCGTAAGATACGATGTAATTCAGGGTGTTGACTGTTTGTGTGCTTTTGATCCTAGATCTGAGCATTGCACTACTGTGTTCCTAGGATGGTTTCATGGACGAGATTCTACAGAGGAAGATTATTTTAGGGCCTTTTTTTTTTTTCCCCTAATAAATCAGATGTTAATAATGGGCAGAATTACATTTTTTACAGGAAATGGTGCTGGCAGTGCTTCATTCTCTAAACCCTTGCCTGCCAATCAGCAAACAAGCTAATGGGAAGTGGATGTTGTCCAATACAACTGCAACTCCGTAGAATATTTTTGTTCTCTTTTTGAAAAAACATCCGCTTTCATGTTTAAGTGGACATAAAATACATCCTTAATGAAAGAGTAATTTTATAAAAACTGTAAACAGAGCCTGACTTTTTTTGGAATGTAGATTTTAATTAGTTCCAAGTCATGCATTTTATAAGCATACAACTTCAGTGTTGTATCACATGCACAAAACTCCTCTTGCTCATTCTTCTTGCATGTCATATTGTTTTCTTCTGCACCTTTACCATGGAATGCCCATTCAGTAAGAGATCTTATAGTCTCTTGATATTTGCACATAGAAAACTGGTTGCTTACTAAAAATGTAGAATTTTACATAGAAGGTAATGAATAAAGTAAAGTGAAACTGTGCACTGCTGTGACAGTAGGAGGCTGGCCAAACCTGAGTCCTTGGTTCTTCTCGATTTAGCAGTGTAGACCTAGGGTGTTTTCTCTATCTCTGCTACTTTGGGAGTAGTTACGGTACATATTGTCCCGGTGTCTTGTTCTGAAGGAATCCTAAGAGAAGAAAAGTCACTGCACAGTTTTTCCTTGCTCAGATTGCGGCTGTGGTAATTGTGGTGATTTAATGATGAGGGCGACCACCTCCGTTAAACTGCTGACCAATGCACTGCACAAAAACTGCATCTAGAATTTGAAGAGCTTCTTGTCTACTTCTGTGTTTCCCTAAGAGGAGTTCTCCTGTAAAAGTACAGGATTTTGCCACAGCAAAATGGATGCTTATGGTTTTTTAAACAGCTGTAGGCCTGTCCTCATCAGGATTCCCGGCAGCCTGCTTATTTGGTGGTGTTTGTAACTCTGCTGGGATGTTACCCTCTGTTGTCTCTCTGTATGGCAGCCATGTGCTGGTGCCAGTCTGGCTAGCCTTACCCCTTATGTGCAGTGGGTGCAGGGAAAGAATTGATCAGGTCCAAACTGTGACAGCTGTCTCCCAACCATCTCCTGTCATGGTCTAACTTGTAGCATGCATTTCAGATGTCCTCTAGGATTTTCCTCACTCCTTCCCATGTTTCCCTTAAAAAAGTCACAAGTTTACTTTTCGTGATGAAGGGAGGCAGTTGTGTTCCTCTGCTACAGAAAATAGCTGTCAAAGCCATGGTATACCAAAAGATGTTAGCTGGACTGGTGTCTCAGTTTTTAACATACTGCAACCTAACACGTAGAGTGACTGCTTTTTCCCCTCAAATGGGAAACTGTGCTACCTCACTGCCAATAGATAAATATCTCATAATTGCTTGGTTCAGTCTGTTTTTGCAGATTTGTGCACTGGAGCTTTTCTTACTCCTTCTAAACTGCTGATCCAGGATTTTTTTTTTTTCTGTTGATATGGGTTTAATGATACCTCTCTCCTCCCAGTCACCTTCCAAACTTGGAAGTTCTTTTTTTAGTGGCTTCACCAGTGTGTTAGTATTCTCATAGACTGCCCATGAGAATGCACTTCTAATTTTAGTTTGTCCTCTGGATGACTATCTCCTTTAAATACATCCACCTTTTCATTACAGTCATACTGAGCCAAGCACGGCTCTCTGTTCCCGATGCTAATATATCAAAGGTGTTCTCATACTGTAATGAAATCCACAGCTTCTGCTTCTGTGCTGCACAGCAGTGAATAGCAGTCATGTGTATCAGCAGTTGTATAGTCCAAGCAGTGTTTTTTTTAATGAATTTATTGATGCATTTATTTACCAGGTGACCTTGGGAGTTACTGAACTGTATTTCTTCACTACTTGATCTATTGTCAGTGCAGTTATTGCTGATATTATGTTGAATTTGGTTATGCAATCTAGCTGGGAAAGGTACGTTGATAAACTAAAGACATAATTGCAGCTGACCAGCTGGCAGCTATCTTCTGTAGGTTATATATCTTGGGAGTTACTGGTTGTACTGAACAGGCAGCCTAACAAGAAGAATGTTTCAAGAGTGTTTCAATGGCAACTAGTCTGTTTTTATGAATACAGACTGGCTTCCTGCTCTTTGTTGCAGCTTTTCCATCCAAGTCTGTGTGGGTTTCCACAGAGCTAATTACAATCTTATAAATGGTCCCATGGGACAGGACAAACTGTCTAATTTCCATTTATTGTAAGACTGTGATTAAAAGACAATGGCAGTTTTTCATCATAAGCCTCAAGTTTGTCATCTGTTAAGTTAATATGCATTCCCCGCCTTTTGTAAAACAAACCCTTTCAATCATTTGGAATCATTGTTTGCTTGTAAACTTGCATGTTATGAAAATCATAGTAATTTATAGTTGTCCTCCATTCTGTTTGCATGATTTACTGTGGTAGTTAATTGATAGAGGGGGAAACCACACTGACTCAGAAATTTAATACCGGCATTTTTGAGCTCAGCCAAGTGGATGGAGATGAAATGGGATTGTTAATGAAACATTTTGTCTTGGTTTTGTACGCTGCATTGCTCTGTCTTTGTTAAGTTACTGAAAGTTTTAACTGCTTATAAATCACGTAGACATAAATGTAGAAACATTTGGCTATCTAGGTTACTGGAAATTTTTGTTCACTACACTTGACATTGTATAGAAATCTGGAGTATCGTACTGATAGCTAGGAATAGGAGTCCAGTTACAGTAACCTTGTTTTTTTAGTTAACACTTTTCAGACAATATAATTTTTCAGGTTGTTAGAGATCACAGGGAACAGACTTCTTTTTGTCTTCACTGCAAACCGAAGCACAGTGTGAAGATGCCTAGCCTAGTCTTTGGTTTTTGTTTCTGTTGTCGAAGAGCAGGCTAAGTTAGTCATGCTGACAAAATTAAACTGATGAAAGTGAGCACATCATCTTGTTTAAAGTTAGTTTGAGCATCTCTACACCAGGTTACCATTTGCATGAAAGGCATACCCTAGGAAACATGCTGTGACAATAACAACTACTAATTAAAATATTTATCTGTGATTGTTGTGTGCTAAATTATGCCCTGCTGAGAGAGAGGCAAATAGGAGTAGAAATCCTTCTGCATCGTCGATAATCTTTGGAAATATCTTGAGCAAGTCGGGGGTAGCTAGAATCGTTGCTTTCTGTGCTGTGGCCCCTGTGGGAAGCTACTTGTTTGGAAGAGGTATGTTGTTTCACCTCCTATAACCTACTGCCATTCTGTGCACTAACATAGTACAAGATGTGGTGTTTTAGCTCTGTTTGTGGTAATAAAGGAAAACTCAGTGGTATAACTTTATTTTAATATTCAAAAAAGCAACATGAGTCTATTTTCTCATTGGCCACGTAGGTTCTGGGAGTACATAAAGTACATAGTCCTAATAAAACCTGTGTAATTGTTCTTTTCCGCAACAGTTGTAGATTCCTCAGGAAACTGGCGAATGAAGAAGTGTATTCTCAACTTTCCTCTTGCTACCAAAAAGTTTTTGCATAAGAAATGTAATCTGAAGTCTGAGGGGATATCTGTGTTTTATATGACGCAAACCACAAGGAGTCCATCTTTGGGTTTACCTTACTACTCTCATTTAGGATATTTGGGACTGTTCATGAAAGTTGTCAGCAGGGACAGAGATATGATTATAATTATGTGCATGTTACAGTTCTGTTGTGTCCATTTTAGGTCTTTTTCCTAAGAGCTAACAACATGAAATAGAACATTTGGGGACCCAATCTTACGAAGATGGCTTTGGTTTTGTTTTTTTTCATGCACGGATATAAAAATAGCTATCAGATAAAATGACAGAAGATAACGTTATAGTGGTACTGTATAAACACAAGAAAATACCAGATTCATCCCCCAACTAAAGAATGTAAAATGATGATGGGGCAAAAAAGATGTTTCCTTTTTCCTATTCAGTTTGTCTGGTCAGTTAGAAAACAATATTTTTATTCATATTTTGTTAATGAAAAGGTTTTTTTTTTCTAGAAAAGTTTGGACGGGCTTTGTCATCTGCGAAGTGTAGTCAGTAAGTACAGAAGTTTTCAAACAGTATGGTGAAACAGTTCACAGATCTGAAAGATTAGTGGAGTAAGCATGAACTGCAAGAAATTTTACTACATAATTGCAAAATCTGAAGAGGTGCGAGAGTTTTGTGTTTGCATTGGATACTTTGCTTACGAGCCATGTAGGAATGGCTGTATTGAATCAGATCGAAAGCCTAGCTGGTGTCCCCTGGAGTACATGCAGAGGCCTGGGAAAGAAAATGGTGGGGCGTGTATAGTAATGCTTCCCTGCTCTCTGCTAATTGTAGGTGAAGAGCTTCCTAAGCAAGTGAAAGTTTGCATGTATGTTAGTAGCAGTGTGAATCTCTTCCATGAAGATGACTTTATTGCCCTTCAACTCATGCTGGAGTTTTGTTTTTGCTGGAGCAGATCCATGGCCTGGAAGCATTCAGAGCACATCATTTTCTGATCTCCAAGGACTGTTGCACATTAGAATAATATTATGCAACATATGCTCGAAATAGTTTAGAAGTGGTGTTGGTTTGGTAACTTAGCTTTTTTACTTATTGTTTTAATTTGGGAAAATGTTCAAGTCATCACTTTAATCCCACGTTCTGATATTTAATATTGCAGTTAAAAATGCCTAGAGGAGTAAAGGATGAGTGGTTTGTCTTGATGTCAAACTAAATAGACAGTCATTAAATTCCAGATGCCCTCGAAAGGTGATACCTACTTTGATTAAATAAGTCTGTGTGCACTGTTGGTGACTGTACTTGATAAAGATGTGTAGGTCTTAAAAACTGAGCTCAGATGCATTTGTTTGTGTCTAACGTTTATAGCCAGTTCACTAGAAAGTGTAACTACCTTTATAACATCATTAATGTCTCTTAAGCTTCCCTGTCTTACAGAAAAGATAATTATATAATGTATTATCTTCCCTGCAAACATGGAATGTTTCAAGATCATGCTGAGTACTGTTTCCAACAAAGCTAATGATTAAATGTATTTACTCTTTCATTAGAGACTGGTAATAGGAGTTACATTTGGTTTAACACTAGCGTGCTTCTCTGTATCAGAACAACGGTACTTATTCTGTAGGAAGTTAAATTTTATGTCTATTTGCATATGGAAGTTACTTCACCTTGAGCAAAAGCTGATTTATTTTTAAACTGCTGTAGTTAATTTTTGTGGCCATCTTCTGTTGCGTAAACTAGGAAATTGTTTTGGTTTAAATTAGCTGATGTTTTAAGATGAATTAAAAGCGTATAAACTTTGTTTCTGTGCCAATGTAATAGCATAAACTAGAACATTTTTCTTTTGTAGCCAAAGGTCTTAATAAGCAGTACTTTACTACTCTGTCTCAAGTTTCCAGTAAGAAATAAGCAAAAATAAAGTTTCTTTGTATATTCTGTTGTCATCTTCTCACAGAGTGGGATGACAAGAACCCCCCGAGACAGCCTTGCTTGAGAACAAGTTAAAGCTTGAAAGGCAAAAGAGAAAATCACAGCAAACAAATTAAATCCTTTTATTTTAGTACTAAGGTTGGGAATTAAATGGGATGAGGCTATTTAATTTATATTCTCCCTGAAGTGTAACTGATGTTAAGTAAAGTCTCCCTTAATCCTTCTTCTGCCAGCCCGTCTGTCAGCCTGTACGCAGTGTTTAGTGGTGGCTCTTGAGTTGTGCTAAAGGAACATGCAGCTCTGTGCACCTTAGCAATCCTGACCTCTGCATTACTCTATTGGCCAGCAGCTGCAACGTGTGGCCTGTGGCATGGGGGCAGGGTGCTCGCAGCCAGTGGCTGGAGTGTCCGCCCACTGCTTCTTCTCTTGTACTGGAAAAACCAGGAGTTAAAATAACATCGAGGTGTCTTTTGGCTCTTCATAGTCCATTTATAATTTGTAATAAAAGGAATAGTAAAGTTTTCATTTTAGAGGCTTCTTACCCAGTTTAAAGTAAAATGAATATAATATAAAAAAACTACATTCAATTGTTTTGTGCGCGGTGTCTAACATGCATTAACGTATATTTAAGGCCAGAGTCTAGACCTTCTTTGTACCCCAGTCCCCGCAATAGCCAGGAGCTAAACCAGAATACTGTGCTGTTACACGCTTGCTACATCTCAAAAAGAATTTGTTCCCAAGGTTTGGACAGAACTGCTCCCTGTTCACATTGGTGTGTGGACTGTCTGTTGCCTCTTCCTCTCAGACATTTGTCTTGACTGAGGAGGAGAAGGACCCCAGCATATTTTCATTTCAGAGATCAGGGAGGGAGCTGTTTTACATTGCGGTTAGGCTGCAGTTCCCATGAGGTTTTTCTTTCTCTCCCTGTAAATACTGATCAAGTTGCAAGCATGTGGCCTGTGCCTGGAAGTGGTTTATTCCAGAACATCTGCTGCAACATTTCCCTCCTGCTGGAAAGGACTGCTTCATGGCCAGTACTGGGACCGGCAGAGGGATGGCACTGGAACTTCAATGAAGGGATTCCAGTATTCATGTTCTCCCTCCACTAATACAGTAGTGTTTTAGCAACAAAATTCAGGACAAGGTATAACTAGAATTACTTTTCCTTCTTCCCATTTTCTAGCTCCCCATCACAGTGGGTTAGTGAACTTGTAGGTCATGTGGCATGCGGGCAGGACCAGGCCACTGGCCTAGGCAGAGGCTGGAGGAGGCCTGGCATTTGTCTGAGTGAGAAGAGACACTAGGCTACAGCAACAGCAAATGCAGTCTCCTGAGAAGCCAAGGGCAAGGCTACGAAGGTTTTTTTGTCAATACATGCATACATGAGCACACATGCACATGCATGCTAATTGAGAAACATGTCTAGGAGAATGAAGTAATGCACAATGCCAGTAATCCAAAAAGTGTGCTCTTCTTTGGGAAGCACTGTATGCAGTGAGAAGTTCCTTTGGTTAACCAGAGACTTATTTCCAGTGAGGTACTTTTGTTACAGCTGGATATTAAATCTACCTGGATGCTTTGACCACTAGGATTGGGGATTTGTTTCCATAGGGATTATGAATCTTCCTTAATTACAAAAGCTGATTTTCAGAGGAGTTTTCATGTTTAGGGTGCAACATAAATGTGAAATAAAAATGCACCTCTGTATGCATTATGAACACTTTAGCGTTAGAAGCTACTGTGAGACATTAAGTAGTAGACATTATTTGACTGTATGGGTCTTTGCAAGGTTGTATATACAGAAATTAGAGGAGAGTCTGTCATTATGAAGGCAGTGGGTCAAACTGCAATTGCACACATGTTCTTTTGAGTAACTTCAGGGGGTTTTAAAACAAGTAAATATCTCAGTTGTCATCTCCTTTGGTTGACTACAGTGCTACATCTTTGTGTAATGGTGTGAATGAGACAGGGAGTGATAAGGGATGTTAGCTGTTGTTAGAGGTCTGCGTTAATTCTGGTATCCACCAGAACCCACTTATGCTTAGGAGCACTGGAATGTAAAAGTGCGACATGAAAAAATTTTGCACGCAAAATTTCTCAAGAACTGTAGTCTATGTGGAAGAGAATTCCACAAGTATTTACATGTGCATCTTTGTGTATCTGATTTGTATTATGTTCACGTTCTTAAAGTAGTTAACTGCTTTGATATAATGAAGTGTAATGCTTTCTATGAACTACGTTACCACAATTAAGAGGGAATTGAATACTTTAATAAATAAAATGCATATTCAATTAAGTAATGAAAGATCAGCTTTTTATGATGTTACATGACCATTTATTAAATTTCTTTTGAATATAGTTTGTTTGCAAACATCTTCTTTACCAAAGTTTATTGGTCATATTCCTCCAAAATGACTGGGATGTTTTTCTAATTTGGCTTGAGAAATTTTTTCAATTTAATTTTTTTTCTCCATAGTACATCTGCTTTACATAGGAAAAAGCCTAATTTGTCAAAAGTCTGAAAATACTTCCTCAACAAAATGGATGTTTGCATTTCAAATCAGTAGTTGATATTATAGTTGATATTTTTCATTTCAGTAGGCTGAAAATTATTTTCTTTCTATTCTCTTTAATAATAAAATAAAAAATTCTGTTTACATTGGGGGAAGAAGTGGGCAGGAATGTCAAGTTTTCAGTCAGCCTTTGGGGAGGGAGAGGTGAGTAATGCTTGTTGTTGCATCACTAATTCAGTTAAAGTACACTTGCAGGCAGTTTCTAACAGTAAGATGATGCATTTAATATATTCCATCAGACTGCAGAGTATGTTCTTTAGCCCTGCTGCATTTCCAGGCTTTTACAAAGTTTGTGCAGTACAATCTGAAAGATGATTGTGGAAAGAATATAGCTGCATTCTTTAGCTATCTCCAACTTCTAGAATGACTTAAGTTTTAAAATTTGTAAGTCCCTTCTAAAGCATTGAGAGACCAAAAAATAACGACCGTATATAAATACATAATTGTCAGTGTTCCCTCTGGTGAGATCAGTAGTTCAGATTAATTACAAATATTCTTTTGTTAAGATAGTCATATAGGATTGGTCACCAAAATCAAGTTTCATACAAGAACAGAACTATTGCTCTGTTATTAAAAAATAAAAAAGTAAAAATAATTTTTAAAAAATCAGTATCTGACAGAAAGATCAGGACTATCTTTTATCTTTCCTTACTTCTACAAGCTAGTATAGTTCTATTCTTCAAATGAAATACTTTTTTAAGATAGCTTGAATACAGGTGTCTTTTTGTTTCACTTGATGCATCTTGAAATGGGTACAAATTATGGAGAAACTGATGAAGAAGAAGAGATTCCTTTAGAAATGTAGAATTGCTGCTTCCGTTTGAATGCTTTTGAATTTTTTAAAATATTACAATAATTGGAAACAACTTTGTTTTTCATGTATATCTGATAAACTTGTAAGGCTGAGAAAAGCTAAAAATGAAAAGTTTCAGAAAATTTAGTTACAGTAATTGTTGCTTCTGACTGAAATAACTTAGCCTAGGTTTTCTGAAAATGTTACTAAAGATGCCTTAAATACAGTGCTAATTGCTTTGAAAACATTGTCTAAAACTGCCTGGTGTGTGCTTTTGCTTTCTTAGGAGAGGTTCTGGTGGAGCAGGTGACATTTCTTCCTTGTGCTACTTCCTGACTCCTGCCACAGCATTACAATTTCCTCTTTTTGTTTAAAATAGTGAAAGTAAGGGACTTTGTTTTCATAAGCTGATGCCTTTAAATGCCTTGGGGCCTAGTTGTCATTATAGGGGAGCATTTAAAAAACAAACATTCTTCTCTGAGTGATCATTATATAAATTGTTTATATGTCTGTGTTTAATGTGCTTTAAAGGAGGAAAAAGGCTGTGGTCTGCTCAATGATTGCAGCTCTGCAACATCCAGTTTTATAGGATTATGTAGCATTGATATCGATCTGTTTCCAGTGTTGGGCAGTGTAGTTAATACTCGAAAGGACGTAGCAGTCAGACAATTGTGTAATTCTGACTTAGGTTTAATTATCTTGTGATGCATCCAGTTGTAAGCTTGCTTGCCACATCTACATTTGGCAAAAGTATATCTCAAAAGGATACAGAACTTTCTTTCCAGCAGAAGTCAATAGACTGTTTTTGCTTCTCTGATTAGGATGTTAGATATGGTATGCTGAGCAAATTTCATTCAGTTTTTCAGTTGATCTCTTATGTCAGCACAGTTTCTTGAATTACTGAAATGATCCTCATCGCTCTTCATAAGGAATCTTGGCAACCGATGAGCTTCACAACCATTGTGGCAGTTTCAGAATAACTGGTCTATTAGGCAGACCTTCTCTACCATGAGAACTAGGCCCTTATTTTAGAAAAATTAAACAAATTATGTTCCCTCCATTAAGCTACAATGAGTGGTTTTCAGAACTTGTTAATTTTAATTAATAACAACATCTCTATGTTATAGCCTGTCCTGTTATTAGTTAACACCCCGTGAAATTTGTGCATAGATTGTCATAGTTCCTCTTCTTGATGTTTAAATGAATGCTAAAATGGTTAAAAAATGTTAATGCTTAAAGCATCAACACTGACAGCTGAGACATCAGTTTGCTCTTAGCAAAAATTTGCGTCAGGCTTGCTTTTAATCTGAGCAGCTATCCTCATATGGCTCACGCTGATGACATTTGTAAGGCCTTTTGTTTTGTTGTAAAATTCTTGTTAAACTTGACAAAATCGGGGATTTAACAGCAAAGAGGAATTAGCTCAACCTGAAGTAGAGGATTTCTAATAAATGAAGTGATTTTATATTAAATGAAAACATAAAGATATTTGTGTACATGTTAGTACACTGCTCTTTTTTTTTTAACAGCTGTATGCAATTTTTGTATTTTGATATGAATAATTAAAGGTGTGTAATTCTGGCTATTCCTGTCAACTTCAAGGATAAAGAATATGATTCCATAGTATTCTTTTATGTATGCACATCTGTGCATGCACACATAAATGCAAACGTTCTTGTGTTATGAGGCACTGAAAAGGAACAGAAATCTGTGGGTTGAAGAAAGAAGTGGCAGGGTTATTGCAACTGCTCTTCCTGGAGATTGCCAAGTTTCAGGCTGCCCGTTCACAGTTTTCTTATTGGTTACTTTTATTTGAGATGTTTAATTTTTACCACATAGATTTCTGATTTTTGGGCTGAATCAGATTCTGGATTGAAGTTTCTTTTGTTGGTGTGCTAAACCATGCATAGCACCTGCACCTTGAGGGTCTGTTTGTGCTTATACATCAGTTGTCATGACTTGAGAAGATGCTTTATTTTTTTTAGGCAGGAAAAGAGGCTCAATAGGCCTCTTCGTACACTAAAACATTCTTCCCTTTTCTCTCACTTTTCTCACAACATGTACATTACAGTTACATTGACATGTTTAACCTGTAAGCCTTGATACTGCAGGAATGAATTAAGAGTTTCTCACCATGACAAAAGAGTTGGCCATCAAAGGCCGTCTGTTTTGACATTGGTACCTTGATTTAATTGCACTTCAAAATTTCGCCTTTTTTCTGCTTTGGGAAATGGTTTTTTTTATCTTCTGTATAGCAAAAGTGAAAGGTAAAGATATGACAAACTGACTTGTAAGCATGCATTAGACTTGAGGGGTTTATAACAAAGGCAGTGAGTGTAAGTATTTCTGGCATTTAGTCAGAATACAGAAGTTTATTGTCTAAGGACCTTGGTGCGAGGGTTTTGGTTGCAAATGAGTATTTGTAAAATACATGCAATTTTGTTCATACTGGTTAACACTTACTGTTACGGTACATGGGGAAAAATGCAGTCTTTCCAAATACTCAATTGCATAATTAATTTTCCGATTACTTATCATTGTGTACATATTCAGATTAATAGTTTTAATTTTTTCCCCTCAAGTTGCTGATCCGAAATAGCAGTGAACTTGCACTGTAATAAAAAATGGTTTATCTTTTGAATGAATTTGGAAGCTGCTGACTTGCATTCACTGTTGCTGAATGTGGAGTTGTTTATAGAACACACCACTGACTTGCAAAAAGCCATTTAATAATAGTAAGTAATACCATATACCACTTGTGTATTTAACAACATGGGGGAGGATTATTTTCTTAGATACAAACGTACTGCTGTTTAACATCTTTCAGAAATCAGCTGGCCTTGAGCTTTGCTATGATACTACTCTTAACAGATAAGCCCTTAAATATTTCAAATTGTCAGGTAATGGCTCTTGCTAATATTTACTAAGTTCTTTTTGCTATAACTGAGAAGATTTATTGTAGAGGGCCCCAGGCTTTTATGGTCTCAGAAGAACAGTATTCTTCGTGATGAAGCTGAGCAATCTCAGCTTTAACATTACTGCCTGAATTTCTGACTCTGAGCTCCTGAGAGGTGAGCAAAAAGGACACTGCTGCACGCAGAGGAGCGCTGCCAAGAGCCACGTGCTCTGTGACTTCCGACGTCCCTCATACTGTGCCTTAGTAGATGACAGAGGACATGTGCCCCGCACATTGCCGACTCTTTCACTCCATACAGGCTCTCTTCTGGGTCATTTTTCAGCTGCCAGCCACCTGACATGGATACTGGGCATTGGTCTGTCAGTGGTCGCAGAGGTTCAGTGCAGAGTACTTGAGTATCCAGCTTGCTTAGTAGGTTGGACTGATACTTCTTACTAGTTGTTTTCACAGGAATATCAAAGCTGATCGTGTAGGCTGGACAAATAAGAGCTGTAGCCATAGCAGTGACTACAGTATGCACTTAGGCATGGTTTTTTGTATGGAGTTTAATGTCTGCAGGCTATAGTTGTGACCGTTGCAGGCCAGTGATCTATGGAGTTTGGTTGCTCAACAGACATTATTTATACCATGCATCAAAAGAGAGGAGGTAGTGACAGTGATTAAAAAAAATAATAATCTATGGCATTGAGGTAAGGAGTGCAAGGTTGCAGTGAAGCGTGGTTGACTGTTATTGTTTTTTAAAGAAACAGATGTCTGATCACAGTGTACACAGCAACAATCCTGAGCAGCGGTTCAGAAGCTTTTGCATCTGCAGATCCACTCCCATTCGTAGTTTTGTGGTCATCCTGGGAGCTGTGGATCTAAACTGAAGTCTATTGGATTAATCTAGATTTTGATCTCAGTTCTTGGCACTGCTGACTTGGCAGACTTGTGCACTGACATGTGTGTGAGTTTCTAATTACACCCCAGCCATCACTTTATTTTCCTTCCCTTGTCCCCCTGAGTTCATTTGATGGAATAGGAGAGGTGACAAGGGTGACTTTCTAGGAAGATCTGAGCCCTAACAGTGGCCAGCAAGTACAGATCTTTCATTTCTCAGCAAAGCAGTTTTGCTGAGTGAGAGACTTACTTTGTCAGATATGAGAAAGCAGAAAATAGTACTTGCCAAGTCTTTTGTAGTAGAAAACTAAGTGGGCCAGATATTAGCAATAAATATGTCCGAGTACACCTTTCATGACTGAGGTATAGTTTTTGTTTTACCTCTATTTCCAAGTGCAGGAGCTTATCCCATACTCAGTAGCAGAAAGCACCAATTCTCAGAAAATCCAAGGTTAAATTAAGTCATTCCATTAAATTCATCTCATTAAGTAGTTCATTTTTAAAAGGTTTTTTTTTTTTTCTCATGAGAATGATTACATAAGATCTGCATAAAGATTTTTAATGCATTTTTTGAAACAAATGTGTCAGGAAAGCACATCTGTCCTTTATTTTACTCTTCTTGCAGGAAGACAGGAGCTTGAGGAAACTATTTGTGGATCTCAGTCAATGCAACAATCTTTTTGTGCCTCTCAAACCAATTTCAAACCTGTAGTACTGACAAATGAACCCCATATCTTTCAAACCGTGCACTAGTTCAACAGGGTTATGGGTTTGATGCTTCTTAGAGTCCATAGATCTTCATCTTTTAGTAGCAAAGGGAAAGTGATTGTCTTTAACTACATTAGCATTAACTACACTGCCTCTTTTCATGCTTTGTTAATAAACAAGTGAGTTTGCATTGAAGAAGTCTTTAAGAAGTGGCAGTTTCACAATTCCCTGTACAGTCATGCAGGTGCTGTGCTGTTCATGAGCTGTAACTTCTGTTTCATGGAGTCTTGTCAAATATTTTCTCTCAGTGATGTGAGCTAAATGAGATGATTAGATTGATTTTTGATTATTAAACTGTGGAGTACTCTGTGTAACAGACACAAAATATTGCAGTTGAGCACCAAGTTCTATAAATCAGATCATTTTTACTTTTCAATCTGATTGGACCTTATCCAAACTAATGGATAAATACATAACTTATTATACATAATAAAGCCAATATAAGCTCTCCATTAAATTAATAAAATGATAATCATAGAGTGGCAATTGAAAACTGTTTCAGATGAAAATAAGTGAGGAAAGCCAGAGGGAAATAATCCCAATCTTTTGTTTGTTTACAGTATTTCTCCAATAGAGCTGTGTGCTCTCTCAGTTTCTCTCATGCGTTTCAAGTTGCTGGAGAGCAACAACTTAGTTGTCAGAAGTGGGAGGAAAAGAAAAAAAAATCCTGTGTTCTTTCAGCCATGTAATGTGGCTGTTCATGACAGTACTCATGAAGCACTCGGGGATTATCCAACTCTAGTTGATGATGATTAGATGATGTAGCTGTAATCATTTCAAAAAAGATAAATGGAAACTTTTTCTGCTGTTGATTGCTTTTAGTGACTCTGGAGGAATAGGAATTGCAGTGTGGGTTACAGATGGGAGTTCTGAGATGTGATGAATAATCTTTGTAATTGTTGCATCTTGCTTTGTCGTGCCTGAATCCTGCTTGCTAACGTCTGTGCAAGGAACTGTATATGTTAGAAATAGATATATAAATGCTTTCTGTAGTGAATCACTTCTCAAACTTTGTGAATAGCTTCTTGGGTTGTCACCACTACATCTCTTGCCTTCTCCAGTGCAAAGCTGAATGGGGGCTGCCTGCAGGCAGAGTGCAGTGCCAAGATCTGGGCTGTGCTGCATTTGCCTCTGTGCTGTTGTACACCCTCTACTCCAGATTGTCAGGCTTGTTTATCTGCACCGCAGATTTTTCTTGGTTGCCCATGCTTATTTGCGATTTTCACCAAGCAGATTTACTGACATAAAACTGTATTTGAACTGACTGAAGAATTCAACAAAGGCACTTGCCAAAAGACAGTTTTTGATCTTTTCTGGCAGCCTCAAATTGTTTTGCTTTTCAGAGACAATCACAGGCATGTGATCCTGATTCAGAGGTTTTGTCCTGTCTCACTCGTATGAGTCAGATGGGAGGAAAGAAAAAAAAAAAAGAAAGTAATCTTTGAAGAAGAAATCTCCGTGGACATATCAGGCTGCAGTTTGACTAGCAAGAAAATAGCCTCGCTAGCCTGAGAAAATGCATCGTTCATAATCTCAAAACCCAATCCTTTTCTAGTCAGAAGGGAGCTACAGGTCTGACATGACACTGAATGAAGAAAAGGCCGTTTAAACAAGTGCATGATGAAGGGAGAGCACCTCCTGTTTCAGGCAGGAGGGGAAGTGCTAGAAACCCATTCCCACAATGCCATACTGGTCTACTTAGTAGCAAGAGTATGACAGATGCTTCTATCCAAGATAAAACTTGAGCTGTTGACTTCAGGGTCACAGTTTTAAACTGTGCTTTCATGAATGTAAGTCCATGTTGCCCTTGTTCTTACCCAGGAAGCTTTTTCATAGAGGCATGTTATAACTTAATTTATTAAAGAATGCAGTCTTTGCTTCAGCTGATTACCTGAAATTCCATGCTGTAGCAGTGGAAGGAGTGAACTATGAGAATTGTGTAAGTGTGTATATGAATATATAGGCTGCTGACTATTCTGCAGCTTCAAGCTCAAGGCTGTTTTGATACCTAAGTAGTATCTTAAAGGTACATTTCTTTTTTAAATTTTAGGAAGTAATGCTTTTTGTAATGTCTTTAGAGAATTGAAACATCCAGGTTCATTTAGATGCTTCAGATCTCTTTGAAAAAGCAGTTGGTAGCAAATATCTTGCCTAGAGAGAAGTATTTGGTATTTTGAATAGCTGTACATGGTATAGGAAATCAAACGTGAAGGTTTCTCTGTGCCTGAATAGAATGCTTTCAGCAAGCAACAAGGAGAGGATTGCTATATTGACACAAAAAGTGTTCACTGAAAAACTATGGTTTGAGTTCTTAGCCACTTCAGTTGCTATCAAAAGGTATAATTTTCTATGTATTAATTTTAAATAGATACAAAATATGCGAGCTGTTTTTTTTAAGGTGATTTTTAGATGATTTTACTAAGTTCACTATTTTAGGTTGATGTTGCATCGCTGTGACATAATCAAGAGTCTGTACCAACTCCCTTTGCTAATTTCTGAGCACTTATTCATCAGTGGTATTTTTGACACTGCTGTTTGAAGTACTGTACTCAAAAGCCAAATGTTTTTTGTGGTTTCGATTCTAAATTAAAAGATTCAGGTTACTGTTCTAGGCTAGTACTTGGTGTCTAATCCCACATTTGGTTTGCTTTAAAAAACAGACATTTGGGGATGGTGAAATTTGAACTTAAAGAACCCAATTGAAAATAAAGGTTAAAAAAAAATGACACAAATAAATAGCATGTGATGAGTGATATTCCCTAGAGTTATTTGGAAATGCACTGGTACAAAGAACTGGAAGATTTCTATTTCTTGCTGCTACTGCACTGTTATTTGATTAGTTATACTTACACTTTTGGCATGCTCCAGTTTTTCAATCAATTATATTACATACAACTTGACATTTACACTAAGTGATGCTGATACTCTAATCTGTATGTCCCTCTAATGTCTATAAATATGGTATGTTTTACTGTAGCAGCAATGCACTACCTTAGCCTTTTATGCTCGAGGCTTGCTACTTCATAAAAACTGAGACAAATCTAGAATATAGAACCAGATTCTGATTCAGACCTACTTGGCTTTTGTGAATCATCACGAGCTCAGGGCAGCAAGTCAGCCAAAAATTAGTCGTCTTGTCAGCATTGTGTAAACACAAGATGTTTCCCTGGGCTAAGTATTATTAAGTAAAAAAGTCTTGTTTATTTCATTTTGTTTTAAATGTCATGCATTGTATGAAAACCAAATGACATATGAAGCTACCTTATAGGGAAATCTAAAAATAATTTTGCTGTACTTTCTTAATTAGCTCAGTTTTGAACACAAAGTGATTTTAGGGTATCTTGATTTTTTTATTTGGCTCTGTAAGCAACGATGCTTTGGATCGAGGTACTGACAAGGCTTCTTTGTAATGAGGGGCAGTTAGCTTTGGGAATTGCAGTTTTCTTTAAAGTAACTAAAAGAAACCACACTCATTAGGTCATAGTTCTACCATGCTAAGACTTAATGTGTGGTTTTTTTTAATTGAAAATGAACGTTTAACAACTGACTAGTGGTGCATTCTTAGAGAAAATAAAAGTATAGGTACTTAGGCATATGCAACAATCATGCATGGATGGTTTTAATCTTACTAGAATGCTGTGAGTGTGTAAGCTATGACTAGCACTGTAATGACTGTTTCCTGGACATCATGTCTTTCTGCTTCTGGCAAGTCCTCTCTTAAATTTTTCAGGAAGTCACTCTTCAAAGAGATATAACGAGAGGCAGTCACCTTACCAAGCTGTCATATCCCCAGGCACTCATTCCTTTGCTCTTCGTGACTATCCTTGTTGTCTGTAGGTCTGGCCAAGGACCAGCAGCCAGGAGGTTGTGTAGTCTCCTCATTTTAGTCTTTCAACTATACCGTTGGCTGCCACTGTGGAAATTTGGCATTCATTGACAGGCATCAATTTGCGAGTAGATTTATCTCTGCACAGCTCTAAACCATTCATGTGGTTGAAGTGGGTGACAGTTAAGATCAGAGGGAAATAGATACATACACAATAGAAATATGAGTGGGAATATAGCACATTCACTTTTAGAACCCATTTAGAAGTGTCAGTTTAGAGACAGATAGTGATGGAGTCAGTAAAGTTTGATGCAGCTGGTTATTAATTTACTTATTTATTAGCAGAAAAGTGTATCTTCCTTACAGAAGTCTGCCAGACTTTCAATCAGAGCTTGCTTTCTTCTCAGACTGATTCAACTTGTAATCGTGTAGGCTTTAGCTTCCTCCTTGTTTCACATCCATATCCCCATTTCCAGGTTTCCAGCTGGCTTACCCTTCACCTCAGTTCATTTCAGATGAATTGAGTGAATTCTTTTCTCATAATTTTTTTTTTCTCTGAGCATCTTCACATACATCTAGGTTTAGAGTTTGAAGGTTTTATATATATTTTGTTTGTCTGCTTTCATAAATGAATGTATAACTTCTTAAAACTAAGACCAAGATTTCAGTGGATTTGAGTAAATCTGCAAGAATAAGCTTGCCATTATCAAAATCTCTTTCTACACTGATCTTTTTTTTTTTTTTTTTTTGCCTCCCATGCCCTGGTGCACAGACATCCCACCAAGAAAATACACTGCTGATTTACACTGTGTGTGTGGAATCAGTATTTTATGGATTCTTTTACCTGTTTTTTTTTCATGACTGTGTTGTTATTTTGCTTAAGGAGTCTCAGTAGGAAATGTTGTTATTCTGGAAGACTATTCTCAAAGGTATGGCATGGATATAGTTGTTACCTAGTTGGCCTTACTTGATAGAGAAGGGATGAACAGGTGGATTTGGTATTTGTGTGTTTTTTTAAGGGAGTGTAAATAACATTCACACTAGGTTGCTTCATTTTTTTTTTTCACCTTCAAGTGTGGTATATCTCTAACAAGGAAGAATATGTTTCCAGGGAACAGAAAACTGATTTTCAAAGGGAGGATGCACTGTATTTCTGAGCAGTTGCAGATGACTGCATTAAAGTGAAATTAATTAGTCTGGTTAGCTTACATGGTCAAATATTTGAATTAACTATTTTATTTGGTCTAAAATTTAAGGCATATAATTTAAATTTAGATTAAGATAAATGTTAGACAAAAAAAAAAAAGCAAACTAGATACTACTGGCAGTGATTTTAAGTTCCTTTTCAATGATTAGCTAAAGAATTTTGAGCTATGAACTGAATGTGTACTTCTGATTTCCATTTTTTAACAGTCCAACACTTTCAGTTAGCAAAGATGATGCTTTCTCTTTCAAAATCAACATCTACTGTCTGATTACAGAATTTGTTAACATAGCCCTTAAAGTTTGTAATTGTGCTGAAACAGACAGCTAATTGAGGAGCTTTTTTTGTTGTTGTTTGTTTCATTTTGTTTTGTTAACAATGTCTGGGATGTAATGCTGCTGGGAAAACAGCTGTATGAGATTAAGAATACTATTTTAAGATAAAAGTCCAGTGACTGGATACTCCTGCGTATGCTATTTGAAAGACTGATTGGAGGTTCTGCTTAGGAAAAAGAGAGTAGAATAGTATCAGTGCAGTACATTTAGATGAAGTCTGACTGCACTTTTTAGTATTTGTTTAGCCATGATTCAGCATGCAGGGGAAAGGTGAAGTATGGTGTGTGTGGTTTGTTTCTTATGTATCTGTATGTGTAGGAGTTGATTGGAAATGACTGCAGCATTCAGTGGTAGTGTGACAAAAGCAGAGCACCTTTAAAAGTAGCTGTATAATGAGCTGCATACACGGTCTTACAATATCATTGCTTAATTCATCTTATGAGAAAGATGATTCTTAGGATAAAGAATTTAAATCAAAACAAATGAGCAAAAAACACACCACAAAATAAACAGATGAGAACATATATGTAGATGCTATACCAGCAGTTCTCTACAGTTCCCAAAAATCAAAGTCAGACATTCAAGACACGGAAAAGATGACTGGTTTTTATCTTTTTTTCCCCCTTCAATAGTGCGGCTTCATGACAGCATATCAGAAGAGGGATTCCATTACTTAGTCTTTGACTTGTAAGTATGTCTTTTGCATATGTTTACCATGTTGGGGATGTGGTGTTCAAAATTCTTAGATGTAAATACAAGCTCACAAGATAAACGTGCAGGGTTGGTACAATGAATTGAACAAATAAATATAAACAGCTAGAAGGATGGTAACATTTGCATGTGTAAAAGCTGATTTGTAAGTGTCACTGTAAGAATTCCATATTAAAGCCTTCAAATAAGTATAGATACTGTTGAATTGTATTTTAATATTAAATTTAGATATGTAATTAAAATTTTCATGATACCTGACAAAGCTAAACCAATGTACAATTCAGAAAAAATAATTCACAGCAAGCTGATGATAAACATAAGCAAGTGGAGAAAATACTGCTGCATTGAAAGGTGAGCCTAATTTCCCTAATGAGAAAAAAAGACTGTATCAATAGTTTATTACTGATTTATGTTTTACTGAAATGGAAAACTAGTTTCATTTTGACTCTTTTCAGAATGAAATATACCCAGCATACAGAAAGAATTTTCTTTTTTATTTCTCATTTTACTCTGCGAATTTGAATCCTGTGAGCTGTTGGGATGTTGTGGGAGTATAGGAGGGGAGAGTAGCTTGTTTCTTCCAGGTAATCCTGTTTAGTAAAAGGAGTATTTGACAACATGAACCTACATGTAGCAGACTCTAAACTTAGAAACAGACACACTAATATTCTTTTCTGTTCATGTGAAAAGCTACTGCTTTTGGTTTTGCATATGGGCAAACACAAACAGTTGGGAATTTTCTTGCAAAACTGACATATTTAAGTAAAAATTTTTTTTTCAATTGCATATTTTTCCAGGGCAGCTTACAGGTGTGACAAATTCCTCCTCCTCCTGCTCCCACTAAGAGCTTTCTTAGGCCCAACATGTTTTTCCTGGTTGAAATAAGAATACATTATTGCGTTAGAAATGTGAAATAGCTCGCTTCAGGGCATACAAACAAAAATATTAATATTCATGTTAGGTAAGTTAGAACCCAGATCTTCTCCAGTCAGTAACGTGCTTTCATGTTCATGTTACATTTGTTTTCTTTTATGACTTAATTTTTTTTTAAGGAATATTTCACAGAATCACAGAATTGTAGGGGCTGGAAGGGACCTCCAGAGATCATCTAGTCGAGCCCCCATGCAAAGCAGGTCCCCTTCAGCAGGCTACAGAGGTAGGCGTCCAGGAGGGTCTTGAGTATCTCCAGAGAAGGAGAATCCACAACCTTCCTGGGCAGCCTGTTCCAGTGCTCCGTCACCCTTACCGTGAAGAAGTTCCTTCACATATTGGTGCAGAACTTCCTATGCTCATGTCTATGGCCATTTTCCCTTGTCCTGTCCCCACAGACCGCTGAAAAAGAGGTTGGCCATGTCTCTTTGACTCCCACACTTAAGATATTCATAAGATAAGATATTAATAAGATCATATCTCAGTCTTCTTTTCTCAAGGCTGAACAGACCCAGGTCGCTCAGTCTTTCCTCATAGGAGAGATGTTCCAGGGCCTTCATCATCTTTGTGGCCCTCCGCTGGACTCTTTCCAGGAGATCCCTGTCTTTTGTGTACTGGGGAGCCCAGAACTGGACACAATACTCCAGGTGAGGCCTGACCAGAGCAGAGCAGAGGGGGAGGATCACCTCCCTTGACCTGCTGTCCATGCTCCTTTTAATGCATGCACCTCAGGATACCATTGGCCTTCTTGGCCACCAGGTCACACTGCTGGCTCATGGGCCAACATGTCATCCACCAGGAGAGGACTTCTTCAAGACTAGACTTTAGACTAGCAATACAAAAATATTAAATACGTGGTCTGTCTGCAGTGAAGGCAGTCAGGGTTTGGTACTCTGATCTAAAGTGGGCACAACAGGAACTTATATTTGATTTGCATATGTTGCAGGTAAGCGCTCCAACTGTTGGTCTAGAAGCAGCTCTAGGGCATAACATGCATTCTTGTTTTCTGACACATACTTTTTTCTTTTAAAGTTAGGGCTACAAATGATTTTTTTTTTGTAGGATTGGTAAAATATTCTTAATCCTGAACATTTACAAAAAATACATGTAGAATTCCTAGTTCTGGGAACAGTCTCCCCTTTGTAAACTGGTGGCATCTTAATTTTGTGCTGTATTACTGTAGGGTTAGTGTGGCCTACTGTAATTGCACTTAGAGTACTTTTACATTAACTTATGTATCTGATATCAGCTAAGTATTGTATTGCCAAAAAAAACAGGTAGTGTACCAAACATTCTGCTCTGGGCTGAAACTTCCTCTATTTCAGTGTCAGTTCTGTCCAGGACAAACATACAGATAGACTCATACATCTGCTGTCCATCTAGAGCAGTCCACATGTTTCTTTTTTTTTTCAGCCTCTTCCAACAAGGAGAGCTTCAACATATATGTATGGCTTTCTATGTTTTAATCATGTGGTTTGGATTTTTTTGTCAAAGTGGATTATTTTTGCAAAAGAGAAAACGTCTAAATGATAAAGGTGGTAACTGTACTGACTGGTAGTATCTTTGGAAAAACTACCTCTTCCATCCTTAAACTTCTGCCTCATTGCCAAAGATGGGTTTTTACAGTTTATTTTACATTCAAACTAAGAAATTGCTGCTTTATTACTTAATACTACTATTGATTAGTGAAACTACTTCTTTTTACTGCAGTTATAAACATATAGTTGAGTGGTTTGTTTAAATGTGCATAAAAGAGCTGCTAGATTGACTTCTTAATATGAAGGCCAAGTACATGCTTTTATTTATTTATTTTTACTGATGAAGTTTGACTGTAGTATAACACTGTCACTCCACCCACACGTACTATCATGTTTTTATCTTAATGATTTCTTTCAGACTGTGTGGGATTTGGTGCTACAGTTTCCTCGGAAATTTCCCTTAAACTGCATCCCACATAAAGTGCAGAGGAAGAGATCTTTTTCTGCAAATAGAAAAAAAGATCACTGTCACATTCTGTTTTGAATTTCTAATAATCTCTTGTAGATAAATGTCATAGACATGTCTGCAGTCTGAAGGAGAAGCCTACTGCTTTGCTTGTGTACCTCAGTGATTATTCTGCTTTCATATGGAGAGAAAAAACTGACTAATGTACCCTGTTATAGGCTTGCATTTGGTTGAAGAGTTCTAATTGCAAAATAGAAAGGTGGAAGTCTTTTAAAATCCTTGTGGAATCTGGACAGTTAACATTTAATGAAATGCCTTCTGCTAAAAGGAATGCTTCTTTTGTTGGCAGCATTGAGATGTTCCTGTAAGAAGTGCTGCTTATGAGAGAATTAGCTGTACTGAAGTATTGATGTGCCATATATAATTTTTTTGGTTTCTGACTCACTCTGAATATACAATTGAAATATGTCATTTGAAATAGGTCATTTAATTCTGGAGTATGGTGGTTATTTTGTACTTTACTGGGCAAATTAAAAAAGTGATTATCAGTGTCTCCTTGGTGTCATGACCAAGGAACAGTCATTTTACTGATCCACTAACACGATTCTTCCATATTAAAAAAAAAAAAAAAAAAAGAATTATCCAAGATATCCTTCTGTGATACTTCTCCCAAGCAAAGTACTTGCACCAGTTAATTTTCTCCAACTACGTATAGTGATTTCTGAATAATAAGGTGTGCATAATAAGATGGGCTTTATAACATTTCTTACTCCTCTTCCCCTAATGGTTAAGACAACTATAGTTAGGATTTGTGTCTCTTAATCAGCCCATTTCAGTAGCTAAGCATGCAGAAGTTTGTTTTCAGTATTAATGACGTTAAATGAGTTCAAATCCAACCAATTCTGTCAGTTGCAGTATCTCAATGGAAACAGCTGTAGCACTTGAACACTCTTTTGTTCAAGTCAATGAAATGCTCTTTTCTCGGTGTCTCCCGTTTTAATGTACTTGTTGAGATATAACAGTTGGCACATTTAGAATCCTGGCATTGCTGCTCAGTTCCAAGTGGAGGGACTGCAATGTGTAGAAGGAAGAAAAAATGCCTAGTTGCAGAACAGTTTGCCTAGGGTAAGTGCCTGAAACTTCGTGTCGCAGATAAACGTAAAAAAAAAAAAAAAAGATGCACGCTGTCACTTTTATAGGACTGTTTCCCCCCACCTTTATTATGCAGCTTAAGAAATGAGAAATGTGAGTCAAGAAGAAAGAGCCAGTACAATCATCACTGAAAACTTTTTCATTTTTTCATATTTTTGTATGCATTGCTGTGAATGTTTCCAAAATGAAAAATGTGGTATTCAACATTCTAAGTGTGGTAGCGTTTTTCAGTCATTGTGGAAAGACAAGTCCAAAAGATTTTGGAATGGCGCAATTAAAAACTGCCTCTTATACATCCTTGGAGATTAAATAGGAATAACATCCTTTGTGTATGGAATCCTGCACGCCTCTTCTGAAAGATATTCCTGGTGTGGACTGTTGTCTTGTTTCTGCATGGTGCTTGCACTACTATTGTTTAAACAAATCCATATGTTTTATTTGTTACCTTTTTAGCATGCTTTAAAATTACACAAGAACAAGAAGAATGTGAGAGCCAGTGGCTTTTAATTGTACCCTGGAGGTTACTGAAACCTGTATCTTGCATGTCCTATTGTGAGCTATGACCTTACCATTTACTTTGTATTTTAATCTTGTGGGGAGAAAATAGGTTGGCTGTTGCTCATGTAGCTTTCTAGTGTAGGATCAAAATTAGCTGTTTTTTGTTTTGTATGTTTATTTTTTTTACTTCTTTCTTCTTTACAGTCCTCATTTACATTGTGTATAGCCTGTCTGGATACACTTGAAGATCTAGCTTTACTGGTAGCTTGCTTCTAATTTATGTATTGTAGACTAAAATCTATATATCAGGCATTTTTTTTCCTGAATGGCACAATATATCAGTTTTTAATTATTTTAGTCTAGAAAAGAAAGTGCTTTACAGAAGTAGTAGTCAAACTATAAAGAAGTCCTATTTTAATATCCTTTTGTAATTTAATTTTAGAGATCAGCCTAAGTATTTCTGTTGATAAGTAACACCTCCAAGAGTTCTCATTTCAGCACATCTCTCATGTAAGGCAATTCAATGCTCTTAGTGGTAACAGAGCACTATCATTGAGCCATGCATTCTCCAAAGAGCACATCACACTTTCATTTCAGGTCATGGCCTTTGCTAGGCAACGAAAACCTCATCATGAAGGACCTCTTGTATTTGTGTAGTTTATATTCATGCTGGATAATACAGGTCCTTCACTAGTCATCGTGTTTCATAATTGTAGATACAGGGGAAAAAAAACTACCTTGCATAAAGATTCTTGTAAGCAGTAAAATGCTTTGAAACTACTTTGGTATTAAACTGTTATGTAGTATAAAAAGAAGGTTTTTGGTAATGTTGGTTGTGTTTCTTATTTGCACAATCAGTGAAAAACATAGGTTGGTAGGAATCCCTAGAGGTTATCTAGTCTAACCACTTTTCTTGAACCAGGTCCAGCTGAATCAGGTTTCTCGGGTATTTGTTGAGGTTGGAGCATCTTCAAACGTGGAAATTTGGCAACCTCTTTGAGCAATATGTGCATTGCAAAAAAATAAATAGGAGAAAAAACTCCTTGTATCTGTTTAGCATTTCTCTTGTTCCACTGTATCTGTTGCCTTTCCTGCTGTCTCTGCATACCCACCCATTACAGAGTTGTAGACAGCAATGAGATCTCTTCTGAGACTTCTCATTTTAATAGCTCTCTCAGACACTCCTTGTACAGTTCATGCTCCAACTCTAACCACTTTCGTTGCCCTCCCTTACACTCAATTCAGAACGTCAGTATCAGTTGTGTACTGCGAATGACAAAAGGGAGGACTCGTGTGGGTCTCATGAGTGCCCAATGCAAAGGAAGGCACAGTTTTTAGTATGATACAGTTGACTTCTGTTTTGCTGGAAGGGCAGATTGCTTGCTCACATTCAGTGAGAAAAGGTTACTAACACTGCTGTGAAGAATTTCTCTGAGCCAAAGTCTCAGAAGATATGTGTATGTTCTGGTGTCTCAGTCCCCTGCACTACCTACCTTTGTTATAGCCATTTAGCTATCTTCTGAGAATTATTCTTAATGTATGACAGCAGTGATAGCGTGACTACTTGTTTTCTTGTCAGTTGAATTCCCCTCCTCTGTTCTTGCTTTCATTTTTTCATCTTTTAATAATGGTTATGAATGCCAAGCAAATGTTTCACGTCAGCAAATAAGAGTGCATAGCCCTCTCAAGAAGAACCATCAGTCTGGTGTTCTATCCAACTGAAACTTGCTTTGATGACAAAAGATTTTGCTTTTCTTTTTTGGCTTGGATCAAAAATGACTGTTTTAGGGAAGAATAACATCAAAGAATCCTTTGTTTTTGCATTCATCACAAAGTGAGAATTATTATTGTTTACCAGAACTGTGGTAGAGAAACATATATGCAGAAAAGAGATATCAAAGACTGTCAAAATATGCATCAATTAAGCATTTTGTGTTAGAGCAACCAAAGACAGTTTCTGGAAGGTAGAAGCCAAAAAGAGAATTTGAATTAGAGAACCTGCTATTTTACCTCTTCCAGATTTTATTGCAGACTTTTGCACAAAATAGCGTAGCTACCTGAAAGTGATTATCTTACAAAGTCAGTAAGTTGTGAACTCAAAAAAAGGATGATGTAACTCAAATGTAAATGGAAACACGAAAACAAGTTTTTAACTGGCTTTCTCAAAGAAAGGGATTGTGTTACTGGTTGAGTGGGTGACTTCTGTCATCATCTAAGTAACAGATCTATGAGGAACTGTTAGTATATCAAGTTGCAAATGAATGCTTTGTTTCTGAAGATTCCAAATTTACTCACTTTTAATTTCCTAATTATATTAGACTTAAGTGTATTCAATAAAGACATTCATTGTTGTTTAGATTTTTAAGCATTTTAATCTTTAAGCATCTTATAGCCTACTCTAGCTTTTAACTTTGGAACTTTGTTCTGAGGTAACAATGTGCTGCTATATAAAAGTTCACTGCATTCATAAACAGGCATGAAATATGAACACTGACCATCCATGTAGGAACTACTGATGTTGGCCTATCAGTAGGATCAAGGTTTTGGAAAGCATGAATCAGATTGACTCACGCATTCTGCTCAGAGGTGCTCTGTTTAGGCTGTGCACAAGGGTACTCCATTTTGTGCATTTGCAAGGTTTGCATCAGTTTTCAACAGTTCAGCACAACACCTTAAGTATATGAAGATCTGCATTTATCTGTGAAAGTATTCCAGTGCATTCCATAAAAGAAAAATCATAGAATCGTTAAGGTTGGAAAAGACGACTAAGATCATCTAGTCCAACCATCAACCCATCACCACTCTGCCCACTAAACCATGTCACTTTTCTTGAATGCCTCCAGGGACGGTGACTCCACCGCTTCTCCGAACCAAGTGGTGAGGTTCCAATACCTCACCACTCTTTCAGAGAAGAAATTTTTCTTAATATCCAGCCTGAACTTCCCCTGGTGCAACTTAAAACCATTACCTCTTGCCCTATCACTAGTTACCTGAGAGAAGAGGACGACCCCTGGAATAAGAGTATAGTACTGGAAAGGTCTTCCTGTTTCTTTGAGTCCAGTTAACACAGGCAGACTAATGTATGATTTTATTTAAAGGCTCATAAGTCTTCATCTTAAAAACAGAGCAGCTGTCTCTGCTACTTTATCTAAAACATTTTCATTATGCCAGTTCAGCGATTGCTACTAAACCTCTCCTGATTTCAAGCTTGTATTTATTCACAGATACAGTATGCTCATTTACTGTTGTACCAATACTGCTCCTTACAACTATCTTTTATAGAGAGAATGGTTTATGCTTTTTGTTTTTAGTATTTATTTTTAGCCTTCTTGAATACTGTTTTGCCAAGCTAAACTGACTTTCCTTTGGCAGGATGAGTAAGTGAATGGATAGCCTATTAGCAATTTTCCACTCATACTGCTGTTTCAATTCCCGTTTCTGAACATGGCAGAACTGTGTATGATATATAAGGAAAGGTTTTACTGTTGTTTGTAGGGATATTGCTGTTACCCTATTTTAAATGAATTTTAAGACTGTGGCAGCATCCTGCTGGTGACTCATTATGGGCTGTCATCTTTCATTTATAACAACACGTTTTTTTTTCTTTTTAGCCATTTCCTACTATTAAACTATCGGTTGTACAGTGAAATCCTGAATACACAAGCACGCACAGTTCCTTCTGTTACTTGTCCTCTATCTCATATACTTCTTTTGCACTGCTAATGCCTCTAACTAACTTACTATAAGTGGCAATTTCACTAAAGCATTCTTGACAAAGACAACTGAAAATATTTTATGAAAAGAAATGCCATTTAGCTGATTAAGATACGCTGCTGCTATTGACACTCTCCCTCCAACTCAGAAATTCTTTTTCTAACCAAAGCACAAAAGCACAATCTGGCACATGTGTAACACCTTTATTCTTTTTCAACCTACACTTTAAAGATCCTCTTCCCTTTTTAGTATTATTGTATCCTTTCTTATGTCTAATTTACGTTGCAGTTCTCAGCTTATCCTGGACTGTTCCGAACTTTAGCCACAATCTTCCCTGCTGGACAGTTCCCTTTTATTCATGTAGTTTTACTGCTTGCTTTTGATACCCTTAACTGACATATGCCAAATAATTGCTGCTCTTTGCTTTTATTTTCCAGTTATGATTGCTCTTCCACTGCTGCTCGTGTAATAATGTAATTTGTCTAACCTACCAATTTAGTCCCTTCACTTTGCAGGTCAAAACCTTTTTCATTTCTGTACAAATATTTCAGTTTTTCCTTTCTGAATTCTCTCTATCAAGCTACATTTAAGATATGTCTTCTCTTCTGAAATCCCCTTTCCCATCTTTTTCTAACAGAGTCACTGGAGGTGAATTGTTTGAAGATATAGTTGCAAGGGAGTATTACAGTGAAGCAGATGCCAGGTAAGTCATGTGTTTTTCTGATGATGTCTTTAATAATTCCAGCATAGGTACTTAAATATCTCATGGTGTTTGGCATCAGTTAGACTAGCGGAGTCTGTGAGACTCTTGGATTTCTCCTGGAGTTCGCTTAAACCTGGAAAGAGGCACAGTTTGGGGGTTTTGAGCTCAAGACTGTGTGGTGATGAACACAAGAGATATTGATGTCTGCTCATCTGCAAAAGCTCAAATCTCAGTTTGATAAATCTTTGGAAACTAGTGATTTGGATTAAAAACATTATCCAGCTTTCCCTTCTGCAAACTGGACATAACATTTCAGCAATCTGACGCAGTGATTCTTATATTTGCTGATTAAAATTTGAAATATATGTTGGTCTTAAAAGAATACTCCATTAAATACCATTTTTGTTCTAGGTCCAGAAGTACTAATTTGCTTTTCATATTTAAACATTTTTTTGCTGTGTTTCATCAATAAGCAATTATACTGTGTATCTTATAGTCTGAGCTCAAATTTGAAATCTCTAGTAATTTGCTGCAAGTGCTTGTTGAAAAACTTGAATAAATGGCAGATTATCATAATTTGCATGCTGGCATAAAACATCAGGCCATTTTTCCATCTCAGAATCTAGCTGCCCTCATGCAATAATAAATCTTAAATATTCCTACATAATAATGAATTTTAAACTTTGTGGTCAGTTGCTTTTTTTAAAGGAAAAAATGTCCTACAACTAAATTTTACACACAAAATGTATTTCAGACTAAATTTGAAGAATCATCATGGTTTTCTGCTTTCATAGCCACACACCACCACTGATACACATTTAGCACAGTTAAATAGGCAGTTATTTCTTTATATTTGGAATTAGCAGGTAACTGGAAAACATTAAGTGTCCCTAATAACACTGTTAGAATAATAATAAGGAACAAACAAGAAGTTAGGCAAAATATTAGGAAGCTTCATCTGTTTAATACTCTGACTAAGTTCTGGGGGAATGGTAGAAACATCAGTATTGTAAGCATTTAAATGTAGTACAAAACATGGCAGAACATATAGTAGAAGAGCGAACAGGATTAGTAGTTTACTTGGGGTGGAAGAAGAGCTATGTTTAAAGAAAATTTCAGTGATTTTTGCCTGCTGTGATTCAGGCAAAGTTTATAATATTGATGCCAAAGACCATTATATGGTGTCATTGTGTGTTTTAAGATAATTGTGATTTAAAAGTGAAAACTGCAGTGATTTTTTCTTTCTGTTCTAGAGGTATTGCATATTGGAAGGGGCTGTGCATATGTATATATTGGAGTTATATATGTATATATATATGCATTTATATATTTAGTAAAACTTAATCAAATGAATGAAATTTCTATTTATTGTGTACCTTTATTTTTATATATTTATATATATATATTTGTGTGTGTATATATATATATATTTACATATATAGTGCATATGTGCCTGTATGTCCGTGAGTGTGTGTATGCCTTTAGAAATGGACTTTTTAGACACATACCCTAGGATTTTAATATTGGTCTGCTCCTGCAAGCCCTTACTCATGCAAGTAGTCTTTTCTCATATGAGCAATCTAGTTCAGTGAGTTGTGAGCTACTTGCATAAGAAATGGTTTTCAGGTTTGGACTCCAGTTACTGATTTATGACCATTCCTTCTGAATTCCATGGCCAAAACATTTTGGACGAACCAAATCAAATCTTTGGCCCATTACTACAGTTTATTTCTTATAGTCACTGACTTCTGCCACAAGGATATCTTTAAAAAAAAAAAAACTTATGAGCTCTTGTAGTGCTGGAAAACATCTGAAAAAGTTGCAGTGCTGTAAAAGATGAATATTTTAGTTGTGCTTTTTGGCATTGTTCGCTGGCCAAAACTTGCAAACCTGGACATGGACAAATAGGTGCTCTCTTGTTTAAATAGCCAAAAGAAAATGCCTGTCTCCATTTTTAATGTGGATTTCCATTTCATGAGTGACTCTTTACTAAACTATTGCTTGACAATATTTAAAATGAAAATGCATGCCACCTTTTTGAACGACTTAGCTATTTATTCTGATAATAGTTGTTAAGAAACCATTAGATTCACAATGAGAGATGCCTTGCTTTTCCTTAGTTTTGATTTTTTTGTTTCATTTTGTTTTCCATTTATCATTTCATTTTTGAACATATTCTTGCTTCAGCACTTGTGTAATGTTAACTTCATTGTGAAAATGTTCAACAAATATAAGAGATATCACCAAATAATTTATTGTCTCTAGTTTGTTTTTCTAGTAGCAGTTTTTGGAAACTGGAGAAAGTTTCCATGCTGCTGAATGAAAATACAACCTAATGATTCTGTAATTCTAACAGTTGTCTTAATGTTCCATGTTAAATGTCTTTTTTGGTTTGTTCCTTTTGACTTTGTTCTTGCATTTGTTTTTTTTTTTTGTTTGTTTGTTTGCTTGTTTTGTTTTGCTTTCTTTTCTTCTTCTTCTTGTTTTTTTGTTTTTTTTTTAATTTTTTTATTTTTAATGTTTTAGAGCTGGAAATTTCTCAGTTTTTAGCATTGTTTTGTTCCACTTCAGTGTACAATCAAGATCTGTCAGGAGATGTCAAACTGTTTTTGTTCTTTATAATTTTTTTAAGTTTAGTTTTATTTTGTATTTAATGTGATTATGTGCCTTTAAAATGTTCTCCCTTCCATTCTGCCCTTGTATCTTTGCAGTCATTGTATACAGCAGATTCTAGAAAGTGTTAATCATTGTCATCTAAATGGCATAGTTCACAGAGACCTGAAGGTCAGTATCTGGTGCCCATCAAATGGATAAGAGTTTTGTTTCTTTCTGCTGGGCAGGGGCAGGGGGTGGGTTGGCTGTGATGTTCCCTTGCCTATCCTACTCACTCCGAACAGCTAGACCAACAAATAATGCATGACGCCTCTTTCCAGTTTGCAAGTCTACAGGCCTAATATACATCATGGCACAAGGGGGAATGGTTGCCAAAAACCTGTCTCTTCCCACGGCTCTGGATTTGTCCCATGCTGTCAAACGTGTCTGGTACTTATTGAGGCTGTCTGTGTTATCGCTGTGCACGCCCATGGAGGTGAACGTTGGCTGTGATGTATGTCAGCTTGCAGATTGACACACCACTCTGTGCTGAGCCCGGGATTGCAGTGGCAGAACAGCCGGTCGCACACTGCTGCTTTAGAGTATGACGAACCCTCAGGCAAGCGATGCTAATTGCTGGCAAAATTGGACAGAGAGAAGTTAATGATTTACCTAAAACACCTGGACTTGAACGTTTTCTACCTCAGCGGCTGCTATTTGTAAGGCCTCTGAGAGAACCCTTGGTAAATGAACAAGAAAATGTACAGAAGAGCTCAAATCTTTTCTGTGATTTCACCAAATTGGCCAAATCCATGTGCTTTTGTGAAAACTTTGCTTTTGAACAGGAAACTTAAAACTAAAAACTTCCAGAGAAAGCAGAGCGAGCCAAGGGAGGCACGTCTCGGAGGTCGGCCCTGTGCCGCCGCGGCGGAGCCTGAGGCCGTCGTGCTCTGAGCGGCGGGCGGCGCGGGGCGGTACGCGCGGAGCCGAGCGGAGCGGAACGGTGGGGGAGAGCGGCGCCCCCGGCCCGGCCCGCACGGCTCCGCGCTGCCTGCCCCTCGCCGCCGCCCCGACGCCTGGCTGCGGGCGTGCGGGCGGCCGGTGCACGCTTGGAACTAACACGCGCCCCTGGTGTTTGCATGCAGTCATTGCATTCAGCAGATCCTGGAGGCTGTGCTCCACTGCCATCAGATGGGCGTAGTCCATCGCGACCTCAAGGTGAGTGCTGCTGCCCCGCCCAGCCCTCCCCAGCCGGAGCCTCTGCTCGGCGGCCTGCGCCGTGTGGCAGCGGAGAACAGCAAACTAACGCACAGCCGCGAGATCTGGAAATTTAAATCTTTTCCTTTTTGCTTTCGTTGTTTCGCTGAGCCTCTAGCGCTCACAGGAAATCTGTAGAGGCTTGCCTATAGCAAGCAAATACCTAGCTGAGCCCCGGGAACTTGGATACCCGAATCTACTGTCATCTGCTCAGTACCAGGGAAAACACTAGTTACTTTCCAAGCATTTGGTGTATTTACTGAATACACAATCCTCCAGAGTTTTTGGGGCATCCAGAGCTAGCTCTCATCAGCATAATGCGGACACTGTCAATCTGCACTTCACACACGTTAGTGAGAAAAGGCCAGCTGCTTTGAGACTGCTGGCACAGAAACATCTCTCCTCTAGATGCATGCGCTATAGAACCTCTCTAGAAAGCTGGAATTCTTACGGCATTTCCACCATGATGGTCCTACCTGATGAATACTTAGCATCGTGATAGAAGCCTTTGAAAGAAAACTCCTGTTCTGAGTGTTTCCTCTTTATTAGCTGTGTACATTTCCAAATAGCTGGAGAGTAATTGCTTCCTGTATTTAAAACAGATTGGCATAGAAAGAAACCATTAAAGATTGTTTTCTTTTACTGGGAAGGTCAGTGACAAGTCTGTCTCCCAGAGCTAGTAGGAAACCAGCCTTTTGGAGAAGGAGATCTTGGTTTGGACGCTGGGTCTTCAAGATGTCAAGTAAAAGAAGATTTCAATTTGAAAGCAGGTGGAAGCATACTATCTGAAATAGCAGATCCTTTGCAGAAGAAAAATGGCACGTGGGCTAAGGCAGTGGAACACACTAATTCTTTCTTGCGTGGCTTCTCTGTCACTTATTTTCCTTCCTGGATGAGTTATATGGAGTAGGAATTTCCTCCCAGGATAGAGGAGTGTTCTGGAAGTTATCATTAATAATAATGTTGGACTCAGAATGCTGTCTCATTTATTGCCATCCTTATAATTCCCAGTAAACAACAGTTAGAGTTATTGTTTGGATTTGTAAAGGTCTGTATCATCTGTGACCATAAAATGTTCTGCTCAGAAAGCTTAGAGAGTAACAAATTTCAGAGAGACACTACATCTTCGATCTGTTTTGTACTTGTGGATCTCCCCAGGTCACAGTTGTACAACATGGGCAAGTCCTTACCCAGGCTGTAGCTCTTGGTTGGCAGGCAGCCGGATAACATGGAACAAGTTTAAATGAGAAAACATCATTTTGTCCAGCAGCTCCAACAGTTTCCTGTCCTCACAGCACACATAGTTTTACGCTTTTAGCATTAAAAGGAATAAACAAAGTGGATTGTAGCCTTGTAAACTGACTTTCAGGCTACAATAAGGAATGCTTTCTAGAGCCGTTCCTACACTCACATGAAATAAACCTTTTCTTCAGTAATGCATTAAATCCAGCTGTTCACTGTTGCAAAATGTGTGAATTTCTGATTCTGGCAAATCCAGGATGAATTGGAAACATTATGAGGAAAAAATGTTCCTGCCAAACTGCAGTACCCAGCTTCATTTCTGAAAGTGAAAACTTCATGAAACAGTGAACATTCTTCACTTGCTCCTTTCTGGCAAAATGGAAAAAAAAAGAGTGATATGAAAGACTGTGGTAAAATCCCAGCAGAACTCCCTGTACGGAAAAGAAGATGCAGAGACCCACGAGCAGAGCAACAACATACATAGAAGATGTTTATGGCTTGGCATGGATCCTTAAATTGCTTGATGTCACGCCAGGGGGTTTGTGATGGGGACAATGATAAAGGAGATTCGAACAGTTGAGCAATCTGATTTCATTTAATCATCCTTAAGTGGAATATGGTGGCAAAAGAGTGGGGCATTTGCAGCCTCTCACAACTGCTACGCTGCTTGTTGCTGCTCTTGTGTAAGTCAGAATGGTGGTGGATCCAATGTCTGGAATAAACTGACCACCTAGAGGCAGTCTGTCTTTAACAGATGGTAGAAATACACTTCCATGAAGGAATTTCAGCTCTTGGCAATCAGCTGCTTTTGTTAAACTATGTGATTACGACCCACTTGCATCCCCCATGGAAGTTAAAGTTTTTAAAAAATGGCAACAACAAAATAACAACTCAGCTTTAATTGTATTCCAGGAAAAATACAGAGATATAGTACTTGATCTCTTAGAATAAAAACCTTTGAAAAAATAAGGCATAAATCATGTTAATTTATTTGTACGTAATTTCAGTAGTTAGCACTGCTGTTCTGCATGCTTGACTGCAGCCAGTCCCAGTAACCTAGGGTGACATTATTGCATCCAGGGTTCTGAATGGCCCAGACCGGGCTGTTAACATTTTCCAAGTCCTTGCAGTCATTCCAAGTTCATGCATGATAATTTTCTGGTATGTCTCTCATCATCCAGAAGTGACAGCTGCGTGTTGTTTAAGGGTATAGTCCCACACAACATTCCTCAAAAAGCTGTTGTCTGTGGCATAGGAGTAAATCTGCTTCATCTTCTGTTGAAAAATATTCACCCATGGTGGTGGTATTTCTTGTAGAGCACTTTTGCAGATAAAGGTGTGTGGTGGAATAAATAAATAACCAACAACAAAAACACAGAACTACTATTTCAAATGTAATCTTTTGTTCCGACTTAGAAGGGCTTGGTATATCAGTAGTTCTCTTTCAACCAAGAGAATGAGACATTTCACTGCTTTTAGACTGCTGAAGATCGTAACCACATAGGATCATCCATTGCTTTAGGAAGTAATTACTGTAAACTTCTCTCACTGTGATAAGAGAACCTGCAAGAATGTACGTGACTATATGTTTAAATTAGTGTGATTAAATGATAAGCATTGTGGCATTGCTTAAAGCAGTGCTGATAAAAAAAAAAAAATAATTAATGGATATAGAGAAAAAAGAAATGTCAAGAAAATAAAATAGCAGTCAGTTTTCTGAAATGCTCTGTTGAATTCTAGTATTTTGTAAGGTTAAAAAATTTTAGGGTTCCTACAATAAAGTTATCTTTGGATGATTAACGTTCAATACATTTGCTAATTGACATTCAAAGGATACTTCATGAAGACTAGAATGACACCACTGTTACCAAGTCCTTTACTTTTAACTGTGTAGTTATACTGAAGCGTTTGATTTCAGATGTGACCAACATGCCCTAAAAAAACAAAGTGGGAACTTTCCCAGAGTTAAATTGTTATTTGTGGTAGGTTCTTGGCAAGCACAAACATGGGCATGCTGTTTTAGTGTAGAAGGATTTGCACTGGAAATATACCTGCCCTCTAAATACAAATATGAAAATGCAGCTGCTATTGTTGTCATGCGAAACATACAGTCTACAGTTAGAAATACATAATCCTACTAACTGCGTAGGTCAGACTGCGAATCAAAAGATATTTGGGCTTTGGGGCTTTTCAGCAGCTTTTTCCATATAGTGAGTTCTTAGGGCTCTCTGAATTGTCCTATCAAACAAACAGTTATCGCAGTGCCATGTGGCAGTTCTAGCTTATGTTCTTCTCCCAAGAGATTTGTACTTCTGTCTGTACTCTTGCTGTCATATTGGATCATGATGGTAGTTTACAGACCTAGTGATTCTTCCGAAGTAAGAGTGGAAAGTACAGTTTTTAACTTTTATGGAGAAAATGCATGGTGTTCTTTTTTCATTCCTCTAAAGTATTTCTTCTTTTCCAGACCACCTTAACAAAACAAAAACAAAAACAAAAAAGGGAAAAAACTGTCTAAATTATATTTACTTATTTTTTAATCTCAATTTTTTTTCTCTTTCCAAATAAAGCCTGAAAACTTACTTTTAGCTAGCAAATCCAAGGGAGCAGCAGTAAAACTGGCAGACTTTGGATTGGCTATAGAAGTCCAAGGGGAACAACAGGCTTGGTTTGGTAAGTATGTATTTTTTATTTATCTTAGCATTTATTTAGTGCTGCCACTAAGCCTCCCACACCTGCTAGCTCCTCACTCTACTGTAAAACATATAGCAGTGTGGTGACTTGGTATGTAGCTTATAAGGATATTTTGTTCATAGTTCAAGCTCTATGCCAAGGTGAACTTTAGATCTTTTTCTCCAGGAAGAACATTGTAATTTTCACTGAATTAAGGAGAGCTTGGCAGCAGACTTTGTTTATTAAAAAACAGCAACAACAACAACAGAAACAACAAAAAACAGGAGAGAGAGAAGAAAAGAGAAAATGACCCGTGGATAAATTTCCTTATAAAAGAGCTTGATTAGGCAAGAAGAGGCTCAGCCTCATAACCTTTTCTTCACTGGCAAAGCTAAATCATCTTCCCAAACTGCTACATAAAATGAATTGGCAGAAGTCTCTTCTGTTGGCACAGAATGTCTTTGACATTCCTCGACTCTGAAACTTAGATTTACTGACTCCTGGCTTTTGTCTGCCTGTGAGTTTGATTAAAACATAGGTTCACACAACTCCCTTCTTTTTCGCTTTCACTTTTGTATCTATGGAAAGGAAATACGAGCACAGAGGCTGGGAAGGAGGTGGCTGATTTCCAATTAGTCACTCATATAACTGAGGAATAAGGTTGCAGATTAATACTGTTGAGTACAGCTGCCCATGTTGGAAATATCCAAATAATTTATCAGGATTGTATCTCTGATAAAAGCAGATTTTACTCACAATTGCAAGCAAGCATCCTGCAAGCAGGAGCGCATCTGCAGAGAGTGTTACAACTTCTATTCCCTATGGCCCAACGCTTATCTTTTCGTCCACTGGTTCCTCATCGGCTGAGTACTTCAGGTTCCTGAAGCTTAACATAAATTGTTGCTATCTAGACATATATATTGCTAATTATTTAACTTGTCCTTCTAAATTCTCTATCACTCAGGTCTTGTCTGTCCAGCACCAAAAATTAGTAGTCTTTCAATATAATGAGCCTATTGATATCCTTGTCGCACTGTTTTGGAGTGGGATGTCTAACTTATCTTTAACTCAAGGCTCAGAGGTATCTAGATAGCTGGACAGACAAAAGATGCAGTCTTTGTACCTATAAATTACTCCATCTACCTAATCTCTGTGACTATAAATTACTTCACCTATCTGCTGAGCATGCAAAGACTATCAGTGACCCCTGATGAAGTAAAAAGACCCCCCTGAAAAGAACTATTAGTAAAATATTTATCTTGTTAGTTCCAATGCAGAAACATTGGAACATTCCATTCCTACACCCAGAAGTCAAAACATGTTATCTGAACAGCTGTTTGTTCATTGGAAATACCTGAAAATTTTACTTTAGACAGTAATCCATGTCTTGCTGTAACAGTCCAAGTTATTTTTCTCGGCTGCTTATGTTGCTGTCCTAGAGGTGACTGCCCCTTCAGACCTGCTAGTAAAGCTATTCACAAAACTTTATTTGACCCGCTTAGTTCAAAATAAACTAGCTTATAAAGAATGTTCAACTGCTAATATAGAAGCGTTTTATACGGGAGACCACGTACACCGTAAATTCAGGAAATGAGAGAATGGTTAAGAGTGTCTGGGAAAGGTTGTTTGTCCATAACGTAAATATCTTTTGAAACTGAAACTAGTGTTTCTCTGCTACCGTGATACTTTTGTAAACAAAATCATGATCTGAGAGGAATTGAGAGCGTACTTCCTTGATGGCAAAGGTGACAAAGATGTATTGGAATGTGTAAACAAGCTCTGTATGTATATATAACCAGCAAAAGAGTGCACTTCTGTGCCTCAGCTCAGTTCATGAAATGCTGGGATTGGAGGGTTTCTTCTTTCCTGGAGATGGCAACTCTGTTTAAACTAGATCTTCAGAGTCAATACTTGGAATGTACAAAGCTCTGCTTCAGGATCTGAAAAAAGGATGGGGGTAGTTAGTTCAGTATTACAGTATTCTCTCTAGTCCCACTAAAGTATTTCCTTTTTTTGTTAACGATTAAAAAAAAAAATGCTTATTATAGATCATTTGTTACAGTTCACAGATGCCCAAGAAAAAAGTGTAGGAAAATTTAATATTGATCATTTTAAATAACAGTAAATGTCCAAATATAATTCCTCAATCTCAAATACCACCCGGTTTCAACAGATGGGAAGTGCAAACACAAGTCATTTTCTATCGAAGAAAGAAAAAAACAATAAAATATTTGTGGCAGCTACATATTCTCATTTACAGCAGCTAGAAAGTACAGCTTAAAATTGAACAAAGCGATTGCGAGGTTGCTATCAAAGCTTAGAATAAAAGCACAAAGGATTTTGTGCAAGTGGTGTGTTGAGAGATTGAGAGTTTGAAATCTAGGATGCATCCACATGTGCATGCACAGACAGTACCATTGGACATATGTTGGTAGCTTTATAAGCTAGCCTGCTGTTTTAAATCCCAGCCTTTATATAAATGGATTTCAATAATCCACAAGAGAGTGGAGATTGCTCTTGCACATTAATGAATAGACTAGCACAAAAAGAGTTGAATAGAGAGAAGACAGAATACAAATAATTTGTTAAAATGATGAAAACATCTGGATAACAGGAAGCCTTTCAAGAAAAAATGAGCAGGAGTTCAGGACTATTTTCTCTAGATGCTCCATCTGTATGGATGCAGACGATGCACATGAGATTGCAGCTGCCTGTAAAATCTTGCACTTCATTTATTGGTCAGTTGTTGCATTTGAAGTGATTGTTTCAGAGTTAGCATCGTGAGGTCTTTTGCTGAGCTTGGTAGAGAGTGAGATGAATGTCTTCAAAATACATATGTAAGGAACAGAGAAGCTGGAAGAAAGGAATAGTGACAGAAAATAGTGTTTTATTTGTAATATTTGATAAAATGAATGAGTTCTGTACCTTTTATAGAACTGTAAAAGCTTTCAGTAATGTTCTGAGTGCCTTCCTTAATCTTCTTATGACTGCTTTAACAAGGCAAAAACATGAACTCTGATGTCCTGAACTTTCTCTTCCTTCCAGAGTGGTTTTTTTCTGCTTTCCAGTGGATTCTGCAGCACTTAGTGACTCATAGCATGGTCTGATTCTAATTATAGCTCAGCATCACAGTTTCTTCTTTCTTTTCTTTTTTTTTTCCTTTTTGTGTTTTTGTGTACGTGTAGTCCTGTGGCGTGATAGTTACTTTGCTTAAAGCATAGATGTGCAATCAGTAGGAAACCAGCTAGAAGTATGTGTGCTTGGATACTATGGGCATGCTTTCACAGTTCACATGTTTATTGAGCAAACCTGTTTCATGACTGTTTGTAGAAACTGCTCATCTGTTTAGTGGAAACACCACACCCTGCCAGCAGGTGTTAAGTGTGCTGGGAAAGTGTCTGGCAGGCTTCACTTGCTCACTGTAACAGGCGAGTCTCACTCAAGCCTGTTAAGGGGCTGCAGTTGACTCACTGGTAGCTAGATTTAGTCCCAGCTACATCTTGTCTTCAGGTAGCCCTGAAGCTAGGACTAAAATATGCAACACATTGAGTAGCTCCGCTGATTTTTTTGTAGTAGTAGCTGCTTAAATTTGGATTGTATACAGTTACTCTTTTAGATCCAGCTGTGCAGGAAGTGAAGGCTACTGCCCTATATTTGCTCTTAGAGGCGTGTTCTTGCCCCTTGCGGCCTCATTTTTCATTTCTCACCAGGCTACTCATTTGAACATTTATTCTTGAGTCAAAGGGAGTTATGTTAGCAAAGATATACAGCTTTAACTGTTCAAAGTGGCATAATTTATTCTACCAGCTTATTTTGGAACGCTTGCATGAGTGGCACTGGGGCTGTAAGTCTAGCAAGGGGGTGATGAAAGCATAGGGCAGGTCTTAGTGCAATAATCTCTTTCCCTGTTTTTAAGATACATCTCTCTGTTAATTTAATTTATGGGATTATACTTAGCCTCCAGTGCAGGTTTGACTCAAAACATTCTCACCATTTATGAAGTATATATGTAATCTTTGCAGAGGTTTTTGAGGCTGTAAGCTATTTAGGTTGAGGAACATGCTGTCTCATGTATGTATGCACCACTGAACAAGACACAGCGCATCATTTGTCTTGGGCCTCTGAATATGTATTTAATATCACGTGAGCATAGTAGCACACAGTGCTACTAGTAAGTGATACAGTCTTTACTAGATAATATACAGTCACAATTTCCAGGTTTGCAAGTTCCTTTTTTTTTTTTTTAGCTAAGTTGATTACTACTGTTAGCAATAGTTTTCTGAAAAATACACTCATATTTATTATGATTTATTTCTGACTTGTTGTTTCTGATACGTGTAGACTTGTTCTGTAATGTCATCAAGAGACAAAGTTAGCTAGTTACTATGTTTTCACTATAATGTTTAGTTCCAAGTGATGTATGATAATGTTTGTGAAGCTATGGTAAGGTTGAACATCAGTACAACTTTACATTTAAAACGAACCAAAATATTAATTTAGAGCCCTACTTCCAGGAAAAATTATGAAACCGTTCTATTTAAAGCTAATTAGAACATGAATTCATTAGCTTCTCAAAGGAGCTTAAACTGTGTTTCCTGTACGATAGTACTTTGGAATTTGTGGTTCTCATATCAGGATACTGAAAAACGCAAGCCTATTTTTCATTAAACTATTTAGATATATTCTGAGTAAAGTACACACAGCGTGTTTGTTCATTTCCTCTTCCCGCCCTAAAATGATTGCCAGCTGCAGGGCAGAGGCTTCCTTTTTCTGTAGCTGTCTACTTCACACCTTATCGCCATCTTTCATAAGTTTCATTGCTTATCCGCTATTCAGCACAGATCTTGTGGAATACATTCTGGTCTTTCAGAAATAACGGGTGGTTTTTTCAAATTCTCACCTTCCAAGTATTTCCAAGCATATATTTTAGACAAAAATACTTGTAAGAGCAAAGATACTAACTGAAACAGTACAGAGCGTTATGGATCATGAAGCTTTTACCGATTACAGTATCCTGAGAAATGACTACATTTAAACCTTCATTTTGTATTTCTCCTAATTGAAGACCATACTGCTGCTGAAGAATAAAGAAAGAACATCCAAATTGTAAAGGGTAGATGACTTTGGAGATGATTTTTGTGAACTTTTGTAAGGAGGTTCCACAGGCTGCGTCACTTCAAGGAAGTGAGTGTTTCAGTGAAACAATCTTAGAAGCAGTTGTGTGGAATATGAACAGCGAAGGCTGTAAGAAGACTGAAGCCTAAGTTGTCTGTCTTCATACAAAGCAATAGCCAGTTGTACTCTCAAAAAATCTAATCATGGGCGTTTCTCAGCATTTACTTTGCCACTGTCTGGCCCTGGCTGATTTGAGTTTCTGTTTCTATAAAAGGAAATTAGAACAGTATTTCTACTCTCTCTTTTTCTTGTAAATGAGAAATTGCTCCATATGTGAGCTTTTCTAAATTTAGCATATAATATGTTGTTTTCTCAGAAATCAACCTTCATGTAGGCATGAATAGGGCTTTTAAAATGTTCCTTATAGCTGCAGTAGTGTAGCTTAAGTGCCCCTCTATTTTGTTAATCAGTTCCCCATAAATGTCACCGAAAGTAGTTCTTTATGTGTGAAAATAGTCTTCACAGCTGACAGAAGATGGACTCAGAAGTCCCGAGTGAGTCATGTTTACAAAAATAATATGTATAATTTGGCGCTAGTTTAAAATAGGCTAGATTAGGGTAGGGATTAAAAACAACAAACAAACAAAAACAAACCTCGGAAAGAGTGTTCATAGTTCTGGGCAAGCGTAGAATGCATTTGCTGTTTTTCAGTTGATATCTCCAGGGGGATCGCTCCATGTTTCCCATGTTCTCCCTGCTCCGCTAACTTTTCTTTTTTACTTTGAACCTGAGCAGATGTATTTGCACCTTACTACTGATTGTCTTTCTACAGCTTACGGTAATGGACAAGTCATGAGTGAAATTTTTTCAGCTATCTGGAAATCTTTCTGGAAATCTTCCACTGCTGCATTGTCACCAGACCCTTGACATAACTGTTGAATCTGCAGTGTTAGGGTAGATGGGTAACCAGCTGGCTTTTCGCTGTCCTCTTGTGTGTAGACACATAGAGATGGTGACAAAAAGGGAATGGGCCAGGTCTGTAAAAGTATTTCTGTTATTGTTACTTTTAGGCAGCATTGCCTTAGAACAGAAAGTTTAAGATGAAGTAGTTATTGATGGATATTTTGCAAAGATCCTGTGTGTTCTTGGATAAAATGAAAATGACTTGCTTTTTGCGAAGCACATACAGTTTTTGAGAGTACTTTCCTTGCCTTGTGACAGGCTTTGCTGGCACTCCAGGATACCTTTCTCCAGAAGTCTTACGGAAAGATCCATATGGAAAACCTGTGGATATGTGGGCATGTGGTAAGGAATTATTCTGAAAGACAGTGTTCAGTCAACTGTAAAGTATGTTAAGGGAAGGATGACATCCAGAATACCTTATATTCCGCATCAGAAAATAGGTATTAGTTAAAATTCAATATTAATTTTTAGAAGAAATCAAGATGTTGGAACTGCAGTTTTGAAGTCTGAGACTAATGTTTTTGTTAAGTGGAGTAGAGAGCAATTGCTTTATCTCCCAGTTCTTCAAACAGTGTAATTTATGGTACCAGCAAAGGGATTGCTACCTATGTGAGAACAAATGATGAGTTTGGTTGTATTCATGAAAGCATTTTTCTTTAGTCATAATGAATCATCCCTGTAAAACTAGCAGGTGAACTTCTTTATTTCCTATCAACCATATATTTATATGGTTGAAATTTATATGGTTGAAATCGGTAAATTGAGTTGCCCTAGTTTTCTTTGCCTGACATTAGTTGTAGTATTATAGACAGCAGTACAGATAACGTGATAACACCAGAAGTGTTATTTTCATAGAACTTAAGTGATCTTTGAAAAGTGCAAATCTATTTCTCCAGCTAAGTAGATATTCTCAGTTTAACAAATCTGATTTTGTGTCAGATACACATTCTTGCTCACACTCTGTAGGAGGTTGTCCCATGAAACCCTATGTTTACTCTAATCCCCAGTGAATAGGAAATGTTTTTCAGTAGTTGGGATCCTTCTTTTGAGCCATTAGTTTTGCGTGGTTATCAGGTACAAAATGAATTTCTTTGTTGTTGGGTTTTTTGTTTTTTTTTGTTTTTTTTTTTTCCCCTTGCAATTGCTTAATTACTACTATGATTTCTACAGGTGTCATTCTGTATATCCTCCTGGTGGGTTATCCTCCTTTCTGGGATGAAGACCAGCACAGACTTTACCAGCAGATAAAGGCTGGTGCTTATGATGTATGTGCCATGCTCTGTCTTCTGAATTATTTATAATTTTACCTCTATGTAGGAGTCTCCTAGAGTGAAAAGTTAGATTTATATTGTAATCTTTTTTTTTTAATTGGCTGTCATGAGTCACTCAGAGTAGGAAATGTCACTTGAGTAACATGAGCTTTATAAAGATGGTGGCATCTCTGCAAAAATAAATTCAGTTTCCCTACAGCTCCAAGCTTTCATTGTCTGGACCTTGTATAAATTGTGCAAGTTTGTTATCCTGACGAGCCTGTTGATACCTCTGTACTTTTTATAGATATTTCTTAACTCCTAAAGGTCCCTTGTTTTTCCTTGTGGTTATCATTTTAGCCAGTCACTTATTCTAAATTGTTTTTAATAATTCTTAAACTCTCTAAATATACTCCAATACTTTTGTATTGCCCACTTTTGTAAACACAAGCAGCTACAGAGCTTCTCAAAAAGAATAGTTTCATTAATTGAATGTGTATTTGAAAGTAAACATTGTGACTGTTGGTAAGTAGCACCCGATGATTTGTGGCATTATGAATTTTGCAACATCATCCATTCGTTTATATTAAATTAAGCAGATAGAGAAACCATTGATTCTCATCTTTAAGTCATTTGTGAATGATGAGGATACTGTACCTTCTACTTTTGAAGTTCTTATTTGAATCCAATTCTGGAGGTTAATGACTGAAAGGTGATTGCTGTGCTATGGCCATCTATGTTATGCTGTGGTCTATCTAGTCATCTTCCAATTGAACAAGCAAATAAGTAGAGTGACAGTGGGAGTTACAGTTTCAGCTGAGAGAGTAAGAAATGAGTAAGTACAGAGACTAAACTATAGCCATATTGTACGTGCTTAATACATACTGTGATGTACTGCATCTAGATTATATCAAATTCTTATAATCTGAGAATAAACATTTTTTATTACTGGAAAATGATGTGCTCAAGGTGTTCTGTTCACAACAACAGTTTAAGACGTACCCATTTTTTCATTTCAGTTGCATTTGAGCAAATACTTTGAGTATGTATGTATGTATGTATGTATGAGAATGTGTAAATATTTTGCTGAGCAAGGAGGTGTTAAATTCTTAACTCTAATTTCATTTCTATACCATAACTATACAATTGGCATTAATATTAACATTGAAAGAAAGCAAACAAAGAGTTTGAATAATAATGATTAATATTTCTGTCTTCATTCAAAGTGATATTAGGACTGCTTGAGATGCTTTATGATCATATTCCTCACAGCTGACTGGAATCTCCTTTATGTCTGCTAATGATATTTTATCCTATGAATATCAATTGTCATCATAATTTTGTAAATCCATAAATGTTCTGCGTCTGAGCTGAATTAAAAAAGTCAAAACAGTGAAGGAGAAAAACACTGCGTATAAATCTGGCTAATTCAATCTTTTCTGATTGTGGAAAAGTGTTTTTCAACTTAAAACTAGCTGTTAATATCACAGACCTGTTATCAGTTAATGTCTTTATATAAAATTGTATAGTGATCATGCAAGATAATACACACATACATATTTTTCTTAAGTTTCCCTCACCAGAATGGGATACAGTGACTCCTGAAGCAAAAGACCTTATCAATAAAATGCTTACAATCAACCCTGCAAAACGTATCACAGCTTCAGAAGCACTAAAGCATCCATGGATCTGTGTAAGTAACTTCCACATATTTAACAAAATGATTTGAAAGACAAATCACTTTGTGGTATACTTTAGCATCTCCTGAAGGTGTTCGGAGGGTAATTTTTGTCCTTACTCCTGGTGTTCTGTTGCAGTTATTAAAGTAGTAGTGTGTAAAATTGTAATTTTACGTGTCTATCAGCATGTGACAAAAAATTTTGCAGATGCAAACTTCTTTGCCTTGGATTCATGATGCAGAATTTCACTGCCATAATTAGAACATGATTTTAAGTTCTCAAGGAAAAGAAAAGATGTACAAGAAAGTAATTTTCAGTTGCGTAATGTTTTACATCTTTTTTCTTGTAACTGTGATGATGAAATTGAAAATCAGAAAATCAATGGACTTGTTGGGTTAGATTACTGTTAGCAGAAGCTGCCTTCGTGTTACTGGATTCCAGTTCTCAGTGCATTCTAGGCTTTGACTTTACAGATGATCTGGGCTGATGCTTTGAAAGTCACAGCGAGATGTATAGAGCTGTTTCTCAGCTCTATTTGTTTTAGTAGGCTGTATTTTCTGGCCTTTACATGGTGCAGAGTAAGTTGGGTTACATGGAAAATGTAGGTGCTGCTGAACTTTCTCTGAAATATTTCATGCTTCTGTGCCTCACCTAGTATCACTAATGTTAAACAAAACCTACCCTCTTGTTCTAAAACATATTTTCAAAAATTTTCGTATTTACTATATTACTTAATACTGTGTAACCCAAATTTTTAAGATTCTATGTTTTGTGTGACTTTACACCTGGTAAATGCTAGGTAAAAAGAGACCTTGTTTTTTGTTGGTTTGGAAATTTCCTCAGTGTGTAGAAGCTTGCAGAAAGGAATTACACAGGGTGGAAATTGGAAACTTAAGTATTGGTCCATGTAGGTTGACATACACATATGTTGTAGAGTAAATGAAAAGCTATATATCTGTTTGGGTGCATTTAAAGTAATTCTTTTCTTAATTTCTTTAGCAACGTTCCACTGTTGCTTCTATGATGCACAGACAGGAGACTGTAGATTGCTTGAAGAAATTCAACGCAAGAAGAAAACTAAAGGTAAGAATGAAAACAACTGCAAGGACGAGTAGATAGTTTTGGAAAGATAAAAAATATAATTTGGCTGGTAGTCCATCTATGAAATAAATGGTCCCCAAGGGAATTTTTCCTGAATGTTACTGTAATAAGAACTGTTGGATGGATGAGCTGCTATTGAGCATGAGGATCTTGATTTTTAACAGAAGAGAATAGAACATTATATTTTCCTGTGAGCTGTGATACTGAACATTAGAAACTATGTAATGCTGGAATTGATACATCTTTTTTTTCCAAATCCAATCACTTTTCTAACCTATTACGTAAGAGTGTTTTAAGAAAGAAATTTTAAAATGGGTACTGCGTAATTTTGTTGGATTCAAAATAACAACAATCATCTTCCTGTGTGCACATTAAAAACTATTTGTTGAGGGAAAATCCCTAAGGATGTTCTTCTAGTTCATCATTTTTCTCCTGCATAGACAGGATAACTTTGCAAATGTGAGATTTTCTGATTAGTGCATTACAAATCAACCTACAAAAAGAATAATCCAACCAAATGAGTGAAGTCTGTTTCGTATTCAACTATATATTATGCTTCTGGTTACTGTGCCTGTGAGTACTTGTGGCCTGTGCATTACAAATTTACAGGTAATAACAGATTTCCAGGATTGCTAGTAGATGCATAATTAAGATTGAATTACAGTTCACAACAGGTAGCGCATAGCCAATCCATTCTTTCAGGGTTAAACAGTTTATGTAATTAAGCAGTTTGTGTGATTTACCACGTGTACTTCTTTTTTCCTGTCATGTTCTCATTCAGTACTTGAAAGAAGTATTTTACTAATTTGAAAAAATGTATGTCTACACAGGGGGCCATTTTGACAACTATGCTGGCTACCAGAAATTTCTCAGGTATGTTAACTGAGCTCCAGATTCATATGGTCTTTATGTTTTGACGTCTGTGATGATGACTAAGATATAATTAAGATTTATTAGCATGTAAAGATCTTTGTTTTTCAAGAACATACAAACATGATATGTCTTAAGTTTTCTTTCTTTGCAGAAACAGACAAAAGAATTTAAGCTATTTGAACTAAATAGAATCAATTTTAGCAGGTATCAGTGGTGTAATTTTTAAGTAGAATGTGTCTCTTTGTATTTTTAATGTTATCTTTTGAAAGACAGACAGAATTTTCCCGTTTTATTTTGGTGGAGGAAAATCAAAAATAATGCGTGTAGTTCCATATGAGTAAGTATGGTCAAACAACAGTTAAAATAGTCGTTTATTTTTCTGTGTCTCAAGTCTCATTCGAAGATTTTATTGCATCTTGTTTTAAAGCAAAAGCAGAAAAGCATGCACGTTCCTTCTTTATTGCTTTTCTGCGAAGTAAGAAATGGATTAAAGTTAGTCCTTCTTTTCCCTCTCTTCCATTGCCTAGTTTAATAAAACAAAAAATGTTTCCTCTATATGAAAAAATTCTGTAGTTGAGGGTACCTGAAGATTTAGATCTTTATACAAAATAAACTTTAATAGCCAAAGATAAAATATGTTTACTGTTAATAGGGTTAGAATTGTCCTCAACAGCACTGTGGCTGGAACTATGATACTCTGCTGAATTTTTCATTTTACCATTTGAAATCTTAAGTACGTAGTTTAAAAGAAAAATGCCAAATTCAAAAGTCGGTAATATTACAATCTTCCTACTCTATAATGCAACCGTGGAACAGAAATTAATTTATAGACAAAAACATGATAGTGCTTTGGGCATATTTTGAATAATAATAAGCACAGAATCATTCACAATAAATTAAACAGTGATGGACACAGAAGCAGTTTGTTCAGTTTGCATAGGACTTGAAATACACATTCTCCTTCTTAGTTTGCAGTATTTAATATACACACGTAACACAGAAGATTACATTTATGTAAGTTTTACAGGGTTATGGCTTAATGAATTGCTAGTATCATTTTATTTTCGAGTTAATGCCGTAGGCTGCGTGTTTTGTAGAAATGAATTAGTTTTAAGTGCCAAATAAATACATCATTTCTCATCACTTTTCATAACTTTGTGTATGTAAGGGTCAATTTCTACTTTCATAAAGGAAAAAAAGCTGAAGTCATTTTAAAATACGATTTTGGCATGAAAAGCAAACAGGATTTTGGCTTTTTTTTCTTGATTTTTTTTCACTCATCCTCTGTTTTATACTGTAATGATCCATAGTATCCCTCGATGAATTTTTATTTTTCAAGTTGTTTATTCATTGTAATTCATCACAAAGCATGCTTTTGATGGTCATTTGTCCATAACAATGTGGTTATAAAAGTGTTTTATTTTCCTTTTTCTTTCTTCCTTTTATGTGGAATGTATATTTCTTGTGAGGTAAGACCCTCAGCACGTGAAAGGAACATCTTTATTCTCTTCAAAATTGCAGTTCGCTGTAAATCACTTTAATTTCTTCATGTTGTCACAGTGCCATTTCTCTTTAGTCTGCTTTCTGGCTTATTAGCACTGCCGTAGGTTTTATTTATAGCTAATTCTTGTAGTTGCAAGAAATCTTTCATTGTGGGCTTAATTTAGAACATGCTAATTGCTTCGCTACTGCAAATTCTTTAAATACTTGATTTGTATGCAGTATCTGTGCTTAGAGAAAGATGCATTAAAATATTTATATATATGTATATACACATTCCAAGACAAAAACAACAATTGCAAAGGAAGTTGAGTGTGAAATATGTCCTATAATGTAAAATACTGCATAATAATCCGTACTGCTTACTGGGCACATTTCAAAGGACATGCTGGCAATGCCATAAACACGATACTTGTAGTTACTGCTATCAGTGCCTACATTTTACTGGCTTTTTTTTTTTTTTTTTTTTTAACATATAACCTGTTGGTTTAGCATTGAAAGAACTCAGAAGTTTTATGCACAACTGTAGCCCAAGGACCTAGTTTGTTATGAGCAGCAGCCTGTAATAGTTAATATATGTTTTCTCACATTTTTATAAGCTGTAATGGTAGAAAACAGGCTTCGAAAGCAAAGAACTTCTGGGTTTTTTTGACCTAAGGTTCAAGAAGTAGCTCCTCCCTTTTGCTTTTCCTAAATTAATTTCTGGAGTGCCTGGAATGTTTGCTGCGGTATAAAATGTAAGGCCTTGTTGTATCAGGTCCTATAAGCACACATTACAGAAGTGTGTACCCTGCCCCCTCCAAATCATGTAAGACCCTTTTTTAAAAATATCAATTCACATGTTTCTGTAAATAAAACCATGCACTGTCTCTACTGCAAAATGCTGGCAAATTTAATATTTGCTAATTTTAAGTGGAAATCGTGGGCCTTATGAGAGTTATAACATCCGTCTAATAGCTGATGTCTGTAGCTAACACAATGCCTGATATCATTTTCCAGGCTTTTTTTTTTTTTTTTTTAATTTAAATAACACAGTAATGGACATCAGTTATTTCTTTACAGTTTTGTAGGTGTTCTTTCATTTTCTGTCCTTTGCACAGAGCTAAATGTGCACTTGATGCAGATATAACCAGTATATGAGCCACAAGTACACAAATTAACTTCAGCTTTAAGCCGGATAACTCATTAACTTCAAAATCCTCAGCTCATTTGAACAGCCTCAGTCTAGCAAGATCCAATCATTTCTTTCTGTTTTTTCAGTTTGGGTTTTATTTTGTTTTGTTTTTAAGAGAAGGATACCAAAAACGATGGGAGCTCATGCCAGCTCTGCCTCCTTTTGGATATGCTGGATTGCTAACTGGAGCTTTTCTTTTCCAAAAAGGCTCCTTCTGAGTGAGACTGTGTATGTAGAAGAACAGTTTCACCATAAGCTTTGATGTACGTTCTATAGGAAAATTGCGTCATAAACAACAGTAAAACAAAAGATGCCAGACTTATCTTATAAATCTTTGGTAGAGAGTCATCAAGCATTTAGACTTCTGTGAATAGTATACTTGAATTTGGTAGATCTTTAATCATGCTTTTCTGCTGTAAATGCTTGCAGGTTCTGTACTGTGGTGTCATTTCTTGCACATTAGCCCTTCCAGTTTAGTAAATTGGAATAATTTGGCCAGATTCTTGCTGCCACTCAAAGTGATAGAATTTAAAGCTTGACAAACATTTGAATAAAATCATGGTTTGTCATCAGTTCCTGCCGCTAGCAGGTTGTTCTTTCATATGTGTGACTTCTCAGGCTATCACATGAGGAACTGATGCTTTATGGTGGAAAATTCCCAGTGAACCAAAGCCAGAGGTGCTTTTTTTAAAAACCCAGTTCACTTTTCATTAAATAAAATAGACAGTAATGTACCTCTCTGTGCTCTTAAGGTATTCTGTTGATGTGGTATTGGGTACTTTTGTGGCACTCTCAAATTGATACCAGATGCAACTGTTTTCCTGTATGCCACCCAGGAAAGTTCCTAACAGCTGGGTTCCTCATTTTATAAGTACATTTTTATAAGTACAGTTAACCAGCAGCTATAATCAGTGGAAGAAGAGATGTATGATAATCTGAAGTATTTGTAGTTTAATTATTTTCAGCATTTATTTCCTATACTCAGAACAAGAGGAAATAAAAACTGAAAATGTATCTGCAGCTGGGAGGCAAATGGGGATTTGCTACAACAGCTGATTGACCTCCATAGTAACCATCTGACACTGAAATTACTTGTCTCGTTTTACAGCAGCCAAGAGTTTACTGAAAAAGCCAGATGGAGTTAAGGTAGGTTAAATGCATGCTTTAAAATATGTATTCTTAGTCATCGCCTATCTGTAACTTCTGCTGGTTCTTGGAATTGAATATTGTTATTTTCATTATATAATGCTGAAATTATTAAAGTCAGTAGATGAAAATTAAGAAATGAAATAAAAGAAATACTAAAATCCTTGGTTTTCAAATAAGTGGGAAATAGAAAGCTGCTGGAGAAAATACTTTTATTGATATTTCAGTGAAGGATGATTGTGTGACTCAATGCTAATAACAGCTGGTAAATATAATTGATGGTTTGGTGGTGGGCATGTTAGTTTTCAAAGTATAAGTGCTTACCGGTAGCTTTGTTGTCTCCATGTTTCCCCTTGACTTTTCATTAGATTCCTTGGAAGACCAAAGGTTTACTGGTATTCTTGGCTCCATGTGAGGTGTTTTCTGCCAGATGTACTTGCTATATTTGGCAGAACTGGAGGGGTTTACTGTCTCAGCAAATCAGCTCATCTTGACGAACAGATCTTGCTAAGAAGGGAACATTTTGGCAGCTTTCATACACGATTTAGAGCTCCTTTCTCATGTCACCAGATCCTGCAGGAGGAGAGATGCTTCACAAATGCTGGAAAAATAATTTGAAAAACAGACAGGAAAAAAAAAAACAGCAGTGAAAAATATTTTATTTCTGTTCTTGGAGAACTCCTGAAGACTAAAATAAGTGCCTCAGGCTTTTGCTATATGATGCAAAAGAAATTCTTCTGTTCTCGATGTATTTTCTCAGGAGTGTGTCTTTGACCTGAATTTTAATTTATTATTCAGTATGAACTTTTTCCCTGAACAAAACACTGTATACTTAAATAATGGTTTCGTAGTATATTTGATCCTATTCTCCCAAATACTCACACTTCTCCTATAAAATAAGCTTGACTGACTTAAAACCAAGTGAGTACTCTATGATTTCAGTGCTTCTCACTGACAAGTAGATATCTTACTTATTTGGAGAAGCACACATTCAGTACTATTCTGTCATTTCTGTGGAAAGTCCTTAATACGTGTCATTGTGGAATATATAAATTTTATATACTTCAGCTGAACAGCTTTTCTTTTTTAAATATCATTCCTCCTACAGGTCTACGATGGTATTATTCTATCTCAATTTTTATTATAATACTACGAACAATTGTTGCCAAAATTTTGCCTAAATTACACTTGATACTTTGGTTTTCAGCACATTTTGTACCTACTGTTTGCCTGCATGGTCATATGGAGCAAAGGGAGTAAATTTGCATCGGGGGAAGTCTTATTTTTGTCGTTTATTTTATTGAGGTACTATATTCTCCATAGCGCTTTTCTACTCCTTCCTACAGCTTACGCTGTCTTTTCCTATTAAGAAAAAAAAAAAAAAGAAAAAGAGAAAAGAAAGAAAAAAGAAATATACTGTACGCCATGCATTGATACTTTAAATCCAACCAGTCACATTTTCTTCTTTTCCTTTCTCTCTGACTGGTCAATTCAGAAAAGGAAGTCCAGTTCGAGTGTTCAGATGATGGTGAGGATCTTTATCTGACAGACTTTTCCTCCGGTGAAACATTCACACCTAGAAATCAAACAGTTGCATTTAGTTTTGTTAACATACTGCAAGAAGCTGCAAGACTTTACAGTACAACCTTGTGAATTTTAAGCCTGCAGTTGCTATATGCCATCCACGCTGAATTGTTCGCAGCTCTTTCAAGCACAATATTTATTTATTTATTTATTTATTTATTTTACCTGGGGACGTATGAAAACAAACAAAAAGTAGATGTAACATTGGCCAATGCAGCTATACCTAGTAAATAAAAATAGTAACAGAATAGCAATCCTATAATAGCCTTCCATTAATTTTTAAAATCTCCTTTTATTTAAAGCTAATAGTATTAATTACGTAACTGAAACTACATTGTTCTGCACAGTGAACCTCTTTAATAACTATAGGTCACGATGCCATACTAATTGCTTAGGAGTCAAAAAACAATTTTGCAGCCCTTCTGTACTACAGTCTCCCAACTAACTTCCTTCACGGCTCAGAGTTTTGTCACAAGACATCCCAGCTGGCAGTCAGTCTCTCTTCTTTCCCCTCAGCCTACCCTATAGCCATGGATTCATTTGGCCTCTGCGATCACACACAACAACCTGTTGTATTCCTGTTTGTTATGGTTTTGAATCTGAATTTTGCGAGGTTTGTGATCATCTGCTGTGATATCCCAGGCATCTTGTGCTGCTGCCGCAGGTAGAGATAAGGCAAATGCTCCTCATCCACACCTTTCACTGGAATGTGCAACTCTCCTTGAAAAGCAAAAAGTGCTGGTCTGGTCTGAGCAGGCATGCAGTTATGTAGGTAAACAGTCTGCTCTTCGGGTGAATGAAGAGTTTCAATGACAGAGGATCAGTGGTAACAGTGCCCAAATGAGAATTACTGGAAACACGCGGTGGAGATATTTCTAGTATTCCAAAGGTGAAGTGGGTTTTATCTTTTCATTACAGAAGTACCATTTGAAAGATTAAGCCCCAGGCTGCAGATATTGTTTCTTAAAATATCTTTGTAACATTTTGATCAAAGATGTGTAATTATTCTGCAGTCATGCTCAGCTGTTGGCATATTTATGTATGTCCAGCTCCAGCCTGCACCGCGATCTGACCTAAAAGGGTGGCACTTGACAAGTGATGCACTAGTTTTCCTTCTTCACGACAAATAAAAGATAACCACATGAGTATAACTGAACTTTTCATACAAAAATCTTTTATTCCTTTTGGAACCATTTCCCTCTCCTGTTAAAATAATTGCAAAATGCACAATGTGTGTTAATAGATGAATGAATAAGCACAAGTATGTATACTATGAGAGAGAAAGTATAAGGCTTGTTGCTGTTTTCTCTCTAAGTTTCAAAGTTCTGTGTATGCAGAATAATTAATTTTTAGTTGCTCTCTCTTTCTGCTTTTGATAATGAATGCTCTACTCTTGTTATGTTTTAAGAAGTTCTGAATATATTTCCTGCAGTTTTCAGCAGTAGCTGTAATGGATATTGTTTATTTTTATAGGACTTTCATCAAGGGAGTATGGACCCAAGCCTGCTCTCCTTACTCAGGCAAAATTGGAATTGGGATTTGATTAACCTGTTTTCATTATATATTCAACAACAAGCATTCGTTTGGCATATCACTTTTTATTTTATTTTATTTTTATTAAGCTACTACTGAGTAGGACTGTATGAAATCTGGTGAAATTGTTTCTTTTCTCATGTTTTTACTTTATGTGCATCTGTGCCTTTTGTTAAGTGCTTTTTGTTTGTAGTCTTTTAAGGACTACGCTGTTGCCAAATAAGAACTGTTAATTATACAGCTTAATACACAATTTTTCTCTTGTTTTAGAAGATCAGTATGCCATCAAGCAATGCTCTATGTATACTCACTATTCCATAATTTTCCTGTAGAGAACTTTCATTTATTGAAGTAACGGGGTGCTTTTTTAAAGTTTTTCCTGAGTAAGGAGTTCAGGTTTTACCAATCTCACAGCCCCATAAATATCTAGGCAAGTTAATAATGTATAAAATACTAATCTGTATCTCTCCCCGTGAGTGAAATTATGCACCAAGGTATTTTTCTCTCCCTGTCTTGAGTTCAGACACCCCTGCAACTTATGGCTGAAATGTCACTGAAAGTTTATAAGAGTGAACAGATAAATAAAACTTACTTGGCAATAACTAAGCTAAGTTAGAACATAAAGTAAACACCTGGAGATCAATAATGACTTCCATTTTCTCTTAATGACAGTTTCTGTAGAATGTTATTTAAAAAGAAAAATTGGTTGTTGTCCTTCTGCTGTAAAGCAGTGTGAACTCTGATTTTAAATCAATGAAAACTATTTTTGTCCTATATGGGGAAATGGGCCCTATCACAAATATTATTAAATAACATGTAGTATCAAAACAACATTCCTTGGCATTAACTAACTAGGCTATTTTATATTCTTCAAAGTCAGTCTTTGTTACGGTGAGGAAATTTGCAGTCTGTCATTAGGTAATGCAAACCCTACTGACATTTCTATAATCTAGACATGTCCAATGTGAGACATCAGTTTAGCTGCAGGCATAATTCGTACTATCAATAAATCATCTGCCACACCTGTACCAAAGTAAAATAATAGTAAAAAACTGTCGGGGACATTAATAGATTTCAGTGAATTTTGCCAGCAGTGCTAACTTGCAGTGGCTTGAATTAACCCAAGCATTGGCACAGACGGAAGCACTGAACTACACTGCGCTGCTGAGAAGCTGAGTATTTCATCTGAGGCTACAGAGTCATTGGGAGGTTTAAATTAGAAATCAGATGTCATGGCTCTCTTTATTTCAGTCCTATTCTAGGACTTCCTCTTTTTTTATGCTTTTTCATATATATTACTTAGCACATCTTCATTTGCTAATTGGTTTTAGAAAGAAAACCATTTTTTTCTTCTTTTGGAAGAAAAAATAACTTAGAAGTTTACTACAGCTTTTTCTTTTAAATGATGAAGTTAATTATGCAACAATTCATTAAGGAAACAATTCTGTACTTTTATTTCTTTGTTTTGCACATTTATTATTAAGCACTATGATTAAAAGGTTCAGTAGATATTTTTTGGATCTAAGTCTTTCGAGACTCTATTTATGCACCCAATTCTGCATGCTGCTTTGGACTGCTCTTGTTAAAATTAGACATGATGGAAGCATACATGAAAATTTTTCCTAATAATTGTGAAAGAAGAAGTGACATATTTCAAACTAATTTTACCTATAATTAAATCTTGCTTTCTAGTGCATGTAAAAAGTGGCTTGGTACATGATTTTCTATATTTCTGTTCTCTTCATACCATGATATTTATGAAAGCTGAATTTTAAAAAATGGATTTAAAGAATCAGATAACTTTACAATTACTGCTAACATCACTGGAAGTTTATATAAGTAAAAGTCAAAAGTCTTGTAGTCTTGTAAAGGTGATGCTGCACTAAGCTTAAGAATTAGCATGATGACCTAGATGTAAGTTAAGCAGATCTGCAGTGATTTGTGGCTTAAGACTACAGATACCGTAGTGTAAAACCTTACGTTTCAGTTTATGGTACCAAAATTCAGAGGCTGCTGTTAAGTTACTGCAGGAACCTTGAATTAACAAAGATCACAGCTGGCAATTATTTTGTAGAAAATGACTCCAAAAAAAGTTAAAGGGACACTAGTCTCTTTCCAGCATCAGTCATATTTATTCAGATTTGTTCCCAGAAGACACTAGAAATAATCTATAGATGTCTGAAGAGCTATGAAGAATCAAATATTATTTATGGTAGTAATTAGTAATTAAGAAAAAAAAAGTAAAGTAGAGCGCAATTATTTAATGCTGTTGCATGATATGAAGTCATAATGGCAAATTAGTACTCTTCTCAAACCATATTAATTCTTTTCTCTTCTTGTATATTTTAACTGCTATTTAAAGGCTCTCTGTTCTTTTAAGTGTCACAGACAAAATCTTCTATACCATATACAGAACTTCATATAGTGCATCTGAAAAGTCGTAGCTAATTTTTTTGGAGGGGTTGCAGCTAGCTATAAGATCTATTGTTAGTGTTCTTTCAAGTTCATAAGTTCATCTTTCTGTGATTCTTTATTTCCATATCTATATCTATATATAGATATCTATATCTGTATATAGATGTTCTATACAGAGAGATATAGATACGGTGTCTACCAAGAGTTCTAAGGCCTGTCTGTTTCTATTTTCTGCATACCTACAGATAAACAACAAAACGAACGTGGTAACCAGCCCCAAGGAAAATATTCCTACCCCTGCGCTGGTATACCTGGAATCTTCCTTCTCATGCTATCTTGAAGTTTTTGACTGTCTTCTGTTTGTTCTTCTTTCTTTTTTGCTTTTTCATGCATTTACTCTGCTTGCTTTCTGAGAACAGGTTTTGAAAGATCCTTTCGTTTGAATTATGGTGATTTTTTTTGTGTGTGTGAGGAAGTCCATTGTTGCAGCGTGTTTATTAATAGAAAACATTATGTGGAAGCTGGATGCAATTGTTGTAGCATTTGTAACTGTAGTTGAATTTTTTGCATGCTGTGCCAGAAAGTGAGTAGAATGCGCTTTTATGTTGCTCTTAGCATTTTGCCTGATGATTGTTTGAATCTTTTTAATGCTAACCTTCTGCCAAAAAAAAATATATATATATATATATATATATATTTTCTCTGCTTTTGCCTTGGTATAAGTACTGATGTCAAGGACAGTAACAGGACTATTGCTAGGCAACCATAAAGTAGACCTTATTCAGATTTTCATTCCATATTTCCTGAGACTCAGCAGGACTTTGCGAGTCTTCCCTGGAATCTAGAGGCACGTAGTCCTAAACTTTTAGCTTATTTCTCTTGCATTTAAATCTGCAGGAGACATTACTCGTTTATAAGCACTGCTAGGAATATATTACTAATCAGTGCTGTTCATAATGGTTTCTATTGCAAGCTCCTGTTTCTTAGGCACACACGTGTCACAAGGGTCACAAATATAAGTGTTGATGTATGAGTAGCTAATTTAGTGAGGTTTCCCATATGCCTGCATGCATCACTTTGGAAACGTGAAAAATTCACACATGTTGATAGAGATTTTTCATCTTTCATTTTTTTGTGCCCGTAGAACTGAAGCATACATTGCTAAGTAATTTTAAGGGCCAGTTAACAGGTTTCATACATGAGTATATGTCTGTAGGTTCTCAGAAATGGCCACATACAGTGGTCCATGCAGAAAGTATGCTGGCCAGCTGCTGTTTCAACATTATTTAATTTATTTTTATTTTTATTTTTATTTTTTTTAAGAGAAAAGGATTTGGGGAAATTTTACTTGAAAGTGATGCAAAGATCTCTTTCATTTACTCGGTGCAGCTCTGCCTGGGCAGCAATTGGTACATCTTCCTAAACACTGTAGTGTTTGGAGGTACTTAGCTCCTACAATCTTTGTCAATCCATCTGTGTTTTTATTTCATCACTGTTGTGTTAATACTAATACAGGCAATCATGCTTAAAGTAAAGAGGTCATTCCTGGCCTTCTCTGGCCTGACTTAGACAAGAAGAGGAGCAAAGCATTTAGTGTGACCTTGTGGGGAAAAAAAAAGAGAGAGAAAAAAAAAAGAGCCTCTGCAGTTCTCAGGAGCTTCAAAGCGCTGCTTGCGTTGGTCATGAATAAGGTCTCTGCATGCTGCTGCATTAGGTGAGATGGTCTTTTTTTGCTGGCTTGCGGCTGAGGAAGTCTATATTAGAGGCATCCAGTTTGATCCTCTGGCGACAGTTAACGGTTGTTTTAGTTCTTGTCACTGTTCAGCATTTCTGAGCTGGCTCTTCTTGCATCCCTCACGCTAATGAGAATGTGTTTACCAATGAGAACTCTTTTTCTCTTTATTTTGTTCTTGCTCAGGAGCCCCAAACTACAGTTATCCACAACCCTGATGGAAATAAGGTATTCAGAAAGAATCAGCTCCATCTTGCCTTTCCAAATCCCACAGTTCATTCCCTGTTCCACAGCAGAATAGGGTGAAAAGGGTTTTCCAGGAATTTATTGAAGAAAGTCTCATTCCTGCATTTATTACATCTGGTGTCTCTTGAGCCTGTTTCATCTGTGTCCATCTGCCTGCGTGTGTTCTGCTGGTTGCTGCGCTTCTGAAACTCATAGGGGAATCAGTAGCAATTGGCAGAGCTCTGCACCCTCTGCAGCCAGACTCAGGGAGCATTACGTGCTACTTATTTCAGATGAAAATTCTCCATTCTAAGTTAAGAGGAAAAAAAAGAACGTTGTTCTCAGAGTGTGGTGAGATTATACCAACAAGTTTCATGTGCAGTTGTCACCTTAGATAAAGATATAATTTCAGTTTATCCCATCTGTTTTTTCTCAGCATGCCTATATATCACGTTGTGACGTGCTTTTTGTGCAGGTCTTTGTTTTCTTCCATAACATCACTGAGCAGTTTCAAAACAAATTAACATTTCAAGTGACAAAGAGGTCTTACTTTTTATTCTTTTTTTTTTTTCTTCCTGCTGCTTTCTTTCTTTTGTGTGTGTGTGTGTGTTGTGGCATTTGTGTTTGGTAGCTGATTCCTAAAACGTGTTTTATTTGTTGTTTTTTTTTTTTTTTCATGCATGGACTTGAAAAGGGCCAGGAAATATCATCATTTGCACATAACATATGTTCCTAGGGTTCCTGCAAAGAACTTACTCTTCAACAAAAATTTCACTGTTTACAGTGCTGACATAAAGAATTGTCATTTCGTCCATCTAGTCTAACTACTTGTGATTTCTTTATGAGAGAAGGATTGATTTTGAGTGAAAAAATAATGCATGCAGACGTTTTCAAGCATGACAGTGCTGATGGTGTGTATTGTGCTTGTATACTCCGTTCCTGTGTGAACCTCTGTGGAACTTCGAGCTTTTATTTTCATGTTACTGCTTGATCAGCTCCCCAGGTTTTAACTCAAAGACAACAAATAGCCTATGTTTGAATTCTAATCTAAGCTTTTTTGCTGAAGTCCACTAAAGACCAGAAGGAAACAAAATATTGGCGTGACTACATCTACTTGTCTTTATTATATAATCATAGCAATTAAAATATTTAATGTCCCAAAATGTCACAGCAGACAAGCAAACCGCTTAATTCGGAGAGTTTCTCCTAAATTTATGTGAAAGTCTGTTCATTATAGTATGGCAACTGGAGTGGATGCTTCAATATTACAGGCTACATCTGCCGTGTGAGCTTGTGCATGGTGTTCATAGCTTGTACTCGTGTGGGGTTTCTGTTTAATCATCAGTATCTAATACTTGAAGTGAAAGAGCATGATACATCTGTGTAGAGTGAAATGTCTAACACCAGCTAGTACCAGAAAAGCATGGTGACATGTTCGATTTTGTTTGTGTGTGAATTGATTCATGTAGTTTTTATTTACGGATGCACATAGATTTTGTTTTTCAAGGTCTAAGTAATTCATTAACTATTGGAACATTCTTTCTTCTCAGCCTTGTGAGGAGCTAGCAAATAAAGGGCACTGTCAAATTCTCATTTAATTACTTAATTGTAAAATCATTTAAAGAGTTATATACAATTCCATCTCTGGTGTCCATTTTTCGTTATAAAATAGCCCAGTTAATCCCTTTTGCTATTGAGCTGTGTATTAAAAGAAGAAGAAAATGCTTATTCTACTTTTTAAAAAAAGTGGACAGATAAAAAATCAACTTTGAAAACTATCATGCTTTCTAAAAATATTTGCCTCTTAGATTTGACAACGCCCTGTTGAATTCACCTGTATTATTTCATGTTTCTTGTAATTCATGAAAGACTGAGATGCAGTATTCTTGCCGTTTTAACAGTGTGGAGGTTTAAATTAAACTATCTGATAGATGAGTCGTTTCTTTGAATGGCTGCTTGAAACATGCTTCAGTTTGTCAAAGTTGTTATCATAAATTTACCAATTCTCTATCTCCTTTGATTTTTTTCAATCACAAACAAAATACAGAAATGACAGAAATATCCAGTTTTCTTAAAATCACTCTCAGACTTTGTCTTAATGTACACTGTATATGTCTTGTGAGTGGAAAAACAATTTTGATATGCAGCATGAAGAAGCCTGCATATTTAAAAACTGGAACAAAATGACTTACTTTACATAGTTGGTTAATCACTGGTTAATTGGTTAAAATGGCAAGCTCTCCTCTTACTTGGCTGAGGTAATTCATCTAACATTTCAGAAGGATATTGTACAGCTGGATGTTAAAGAAAAAACATGTTTCCTTTACATTCCTGTGAAGTAAAAGCGCTAGACAGCAGGAAATGTATTTATTATGTTCCCTTTTGTAGTCAAAGACAACGTTTGACATCAGTTTAAGGTGAAATTGTCTCAATCAGTGTGTGACCATTTGTCTGTGAACTACATCCCATTCTGCTTCCAGGCTTTGCATGATATCTGTAACTAACTTTAATTTTCAAAGGCTCACAAGTAAGTCTTGGCTTCTTTTATACATTCTGCTTATATTTACTTCTCAACAGGAGTCCACAGAGAGTTCCAATACAACCATTGAAGATGAAGATGTGAAAGGTATGATTTTAAGCTTGAAATGTTTGGAAAAGCAGTAACATGAGTTATGTGAATGTACTTCACATACGTTCTTCACATAAGTACTTCACATAATTAGGTTATTAAACACAAAACTCCTAATGAGTCATAAGAGAAAATACAATTTTTCTTTTTTAAATGAAATTATCTTTACACTCTTCGTTACTTCTGACATGTTTCAGACTTATCATTGGGTTTTCAGTTCCCCAAATGTATTTGACTGGACATTTTGAAATGAAGGACACGAAATTAATGCTTATTAGCTAGGATAGTGATTCAAATAGTGATAGTAGTAGATGAAGAATGTAACATGCATTTTTAACTTGCATTTGGTTTGGATATTTAATTTTTGTAGGTTTTTTTTGTTTGTTTGTTTGTTTGTTTTTTTGGAGGTCACTGTTTTAATTTTTATTCTGTTCAGATGCCAGTGTTTCTTCATATTCCTCTTTTGTTCTGGCCATTCAGTTATTTTAATGTTCTTTCATTCTTCAAAAAAGGAAAACCAACAACTTTTCTATATAATTAATTCTGTAACTTCACCAAAATTGTTGGGGTTTATTTGTTTGTTTTGTTTGTGTTTTTTTTCCCCACTAAATATTATACTATGTCATTACTCAATAACATTTTCTTTTCAAACTAGATATTGGGTTTGTTTCACTGGTTCACAGAAATGATTGTTTTTCAGCCTCTAAGAAAAATGTTACACATAAAAGTGAAGTGCAAGCCAGAGATGGTAGTAAAAAGAAAAGGTAGGGAATAGAAAAGAGAAATCTTAGTTAATCATTATAGTATGGGGATTGCTTAATGTTGTAAGATGTGTAAATGCCCTTAGGAATCCTTGTTAACAATGTGTATTAGCAAGCTGCACCTTAAAATACAGGCTTGAATCCACCCAAGTGCTTCATTTGTCTCAGAAGAATATGAGAGCATTTTAGAATTTAGAAGAGGTCCAGTTGTAAAGTATTTAGAATTGTATCAAAAATGTCTAGTACTCAATTTCTGGTTTGTAGTACAGGTGCTATCCATGGTTCATAAGGAAATACCAGTATTGCCAGGTTAATACATTGATAGCATACTGTTTTAGGACTCAGTGATGTTTGCTAATCAAATATTAAACAAGGAATACAATATAGGATAATTTATTTATTGAGAGACACCATTGTCTGAGTGACAGCTCAAATGAGTATCATTTACATGGCAACACTGTGTGTGCTTCATGTTGTAAGTAAATAATTTCTTTGGTTATTCAGGAAATGATACATTTGCAGTTTCTAAAGGCAAGCAGATTTGAATTCCATTCGCCTTGCATGTGCTATCAAATAATATCCGGGGTTCATATAGCATATATTTTACTATGCAGAGCGTGTTCTTATGTTTCATATATTTCAGAAGAATCATTAACAGAAAAGAAATTTAAAGAATTCATGGAGATACAAGTCCACTATTTTGTTACTGCAAAGGCTGTGTACCAGAGAGTCAGGAACAGCAGCATTATAAGTGCTAATCCCTTCCCTGTGCCCTGTAAGGGAAGAGCAAAATAAAGACCAAGATGCTATCTCCTAGGCAAAACTTATTCTATATCCAGAATTTAATTATGTATGTACTATCTAGTTTTCTTCTCTTTCTGATGTACTAACTAGTTTTCTTTCTGATATGCTCAGAAAAAGATGACATTTCATGTGTCCTTATTGCTCCCTTTAGTTATCTTCCACTAATGAGTATGAGGAAATGCACAGTGGCAGAGGAGTAAGTCTATATTCTGCACAGACTTACACATTAGACTTGTTTTATATTGCTGATGGTTTCTGCATAAATATAAGACCAACAAACAAACTTACAAATATTCATTAGAGAAACAGGAAAGGACAATCTTTCTAAATGACAGTATGTGTGCTGCAGGATATTTAGAAGCTTTTTTCAAAAATTAATAAGAGTTTTGAAGACAGAAATTCAAACAATAGGATCTGGATAGTTGCAACATACTATTTATGAAGAGGTTAATAAAATGAAAAGTTACTTAGATTGTTAAAGCGGTGTTTAAAATATTCACTATTTACTGTAGGTTGCTGATTTCTTCCAGGCTATTTTAAGATCACACGCCATTTAGGTAGGGAGTTATTTTCTAATTGTGCAAAGAGCAGAAACAAAAATGTGTAAATTCTATCTAGAAATACTTGATATTAATATGATGAGAGACTTCCAAAGCTCAAAGTCATGCTCTTATCCCATGTACTGTAAGTTTCATTGAACAGATGGACAGTTCTTGAAAAAAATGGACTCGTAACGTATATGGAAAGTATTCACATATTCTTTGGTATGAACAAAAAAGTTTGCATACCCTTTTGTTGTACTGGCTGACCGACAACCAAGAGTACAGCAGGATAAGAAAAGCAGTTATTTGTAGTTATTTGGAAACCTCCTCTGCAGTAATATTTGGCTTCGTAGATTTCACACAGTTTCACTTACTCATGAAATTCTAAAGAATGATCACAAGTATAAATTTTGATTTTTAGGCTTTCACTTGTCAAATTCCTTTTCCAATGCATGAAGTTTTTACTTATTTTTGCTTCAGTCACAGGAAAAATACATGCAGAGAAATTAGAAACTGCAATTATCTATTAGCTGTTATTTTAGCATAGGTCAGGTACATTTCATTGGGATGCTTTCACTGTGTAAGTAATGAAAAGCCTGTGTTTTAAATATATTCCTTGACTTTCACATTCACTCACTTTACTGTTCTGTTACTCTTTAGTGGAAAATATTAGTTGATTGTTTGAAGACTGAAGAGTGTCTTCAGAGTTGTCACGACCTTTGCAAATCCTTACGTATCATTTTATGGATTAGTTATTTACAATGTGTTTTTATACTTATTTTATTGACATATAAAGAATTATCTTTTTCATGTCACTAGTTCATCTATGTTATAAAAATGAAATAAGTGGCCCTGAACATTACTTTAGTATCCAAAATATAATAGATACCATTTGCATTGATGGTGGGGAAGAGGTGTAACAAAATATATGAAGCATGAAGTGCAGTATTGAAAGTGAAGGTTTTATATTATGGTGTACGTGGAATTTGTCGGTCATTTACATCATGGCAGCTTGCAGAGGAGAGCAAAGCAAACCTCTGGCAGCCTAGTGTCTTGCTTCTGCTGCAACTCTTAGGACTGCTTTGGGAAAGGCTGAAGAGCTCAGCTGGTGTATAAGTTAATATCTGCAGTTTTACACACTGATATAAATTTCTCAACTTTTGTATAGTTGACAGTGGCATTCTTTTCGTGGATATATTTTTATCCACTGCTACCAGCAATGCAGCTGTAAATTGTGGCTTATCTTACTATATAAACTATATTTAGCTCTAGTTAAGTCAGTGATATTGCACTTGGTTCCCAGAGTTTTAATGAATCATTTCACTTCCACTTGAACAAAATCTTGGGCGTGTTAACAGCCAGTACCCGCTCACTTTAAATAACAGCCTGCTAATAGTGATTTGAGTTAATGCAAAGTGTTGACTTGGAGAACAATTACAGGCGTGTGGAGCTGATGCAGAGGAAAACACAGTGTGATTTGCCTTTACTCATAACACTTAGTGTTGCTTCCTTCAAACCACTGTCTGTAGTTTAGCAGCTAACCTCANTTTTCTTTGAAGCTTCCTGAAAATAATGAAAAAATAGAAAGACCCCCCTAATATAAAGTATCTCCTACTGCATTTAGAAATGCAGATGAGCAAAGAATGCAAGTATTTGCAATGGTAATGTAAAGGAGAGAGAAGTAAGAGCTACTTTGACATGTAACATCCATAACCTGTTGGAGTCCTAACTGGGTCTCTTCAGCTGTTTTAGACATATGAAGTTGGTTCCACACAGGTTGGGAAGAAAGGCAATGAAATTCTCACTGAAAGGATGTGGCATAAAAGTCATGATTCTCCAGCTGAACATGTAGAAGTCTAATGAATTTGTCACACACAGAAGTACCACATGGAGATACCATGAAAGAGGTGTGAAGTGCCTTTTCTCAATTAAGGGTTTCTCAGCATATGGAATACCCAATCTGTCAAGTTGATCTAAATCAAATGCTTTATTGACAATAAGCTCTTTGTTGTATGTGGTATTTTTTGCACATCAAGTATGCTTTATAAAGCATTATTTAGATTCCTTAAAGGCCTCTTTACCAGTGTTTCTTCAAAAACATGAGCAACTTGAATATTCTTGCTATTTTTATTACCTTTCCATCACAGAAATGAGATTAGATTCTGTACTCCTTTTGTTTACTTCCTGCACAAATTTAAATCATTATCCTCTTCTCTTTTTAATCCCACATGAAGACCTACTTCTGCTGTGTTACTTATAGAAAAGTAGCCCAGTATGGTCTTTATTCTCTTAACCTAATTATCATATGGGCCAAGAGTCAAAGCAGGGGAAACAGGGAGATGAAATATAGACAAGGTTGGAAAACGAGGAATGAGACAGAAAGGAAAAAAGGACAAAGGAAAAAATCTCAAATAAGGTAATAGCTACCTAACCACATGCCTATCACTTAGAGGCACTGCTAACAAACCATACTGCTTACATCACCTTTCAGCCCTCCTAGACCTTCCAAATGCTAAACAACGATCCCATTTCCCTTGTATTTGGGCAGCACCCAGCACATACCAAGTATATCACAGTTTAGCTATAAAGAAAAAAATCTTTGCAATAACCCTTAGGTAGGTAATCACAATTTATTAAAAAGCAAAAATCAGCACAGATAGTCAAGAAACTGAGTTCATAAATGGAATGAAACCCAGTTAATTACTTTCCCATCTCCTTTTAGATTCTTAGTACACATTCATATTACTCTTTTATTTCAGTTTCCTTTATAATGTAACAGCCATCGGGGTTTGGTTTGGGTTTTTGTTGTTTGGCTTTTTTTGGTTGGTTTTGTTTTTCCTAATTAAACTTTTTGCACAGGGCAAAGATATGGGAAGCAAAATACAGAAGGTTTATGGTGTTGAAATGAATTTTCTTTTTTCTGTTCTGTTCAGGAAAGAGTTGTGAAAAATATCTTTCAGCCATACTGCTCCTCTTATCTCACTATGAACCACCACGGAATGAAATTACTTTCTGTGTTTCCCTCTGCATAAATGCCTCTAAAGTAGAAAGAAGCAAGACTTTCCCTTACGTCTTCGGACAATAAACCTAGGTTCTGGAACTATGTTGGTACTGCATGTTCTGCTAGTGTAAAGTTAGCAACTAAAGTGCTTTTGTACGATTAAAAAAAAAAAAAAGAAAGCAATTTAGAAAAATGTTATTAATTTGTCTTCAGGGGCAGGTTCTTCTCTCTCTCAGTTTTCAGGGAATGTATACAGTATTCTTCTCTCAAGTCAGGATATCACTGTTTTTTATATTTGAAGGCAGATATCCTTACCCTGAAGACTGTGTATTCAGACTTGTTTTTCATTTAAGTTTCACACAGGTTTTCTTTCAAATAATATTGAGCATCTTCATGTCTGTACCTTTTTCTTACGTATGTGTTTACACCTTTAGAAACCAAACATTTCTTTTACTAGAAACAGTATTTGGCAAGTATTGGTGAGTTCTAATAAATTCAAGGAGTTTCCACATAAGTATGAGAAGAAAATTCTTCATGGTGAGGATGACAGAACACTGGAACAGGCTGCCCAGAGAGGTTGTGGGGTCTCCTTTTTGGAGACATTCAAGACCCGCTGGAACGTGTTCCTGTGTGACCTGATCTAGGTGTTCCTGCTCCGGCAGGGGGATTGGACTGGGTGATCTTTCAAGGTCCCTTCCAATCCCTGACGTTCTGTGATTCTGTAACTTGAGACTGAAATTACTTGAATTTATAGTTCAAATTCCTTATTCGTGCTTATATGCATGACAGTGATCCCTAATATAAGGATAGGATTGGACAGAAAAAGCATATTGAAAAATGGTCCATAGTCAATGCTTTCTTTCAGGATTTCTTGAGGGATTTCTACTTCCTGTGTTAATGAGACTGGAATCCTTTGCCTGCATCTTTTTGATAGAAGATTGATATGTTTTTTTCAGTAGTGCTGTAGAATACCCTCATTATTTTTGCCAACAGTGCTTGCAAACTTATGCAAGGCTGAGTTGTTTAATTTATCTTGGTCAGGATATGTAGATTTCCCTTTGTATTATTTTGCCGCTGTTGGTGAATTCATGGAAATACTTGTATGACAGATGATTTCCAGTGGACAGAATTGCTGAGGGGTAGAGCACTTACAGATTAGATAAATTCTGGCTAATCTGTGCCACTTGATAAACCTGTAAGGTGCATAGCTTCAAAACATTAACCATTTAGAAGGATGTAATTTCATATATTTTGCTAATTTATTTCATTTTACACCTCTTTTGTGCACGTGTTTGCATTTTTATGTTGTTTTTTAACCAGGGAAAGAAGTGAATGTAAACTACTTGGAACATGCTTTTGTGAGAAAAACCTTTAAAATTCTAAGAATTATTATTTTTTAAGCTCTTTCATAACCCTATATATCCCAGTTCTGGACAGAAGGCTAAATCTGTGCTGGCATCTGAACAGACTCATTTATGGCTACGACATTTACTATTGTTCTTTGAAACCCTCACTTCCTCCTAGAAGTGCATCATAAACGTTGTTTGTGTGCTCAAAAGTTTTATGAGTTCTTGTTGCATGTAATTAAATTATTACTACTTTTTTTTTCTTGGCCTTCTCTTTCTTTTCCTTTACATCTGCTTAAACCTCATACAGCTCTCACAAAGGAGGGTGACATGGAGAGTTTATATTCCACCCACCACCACTCTTCTTCCATTGCTTCTTCATCTCAGTGGTCACCATCCTTGCCGTGCCCCAGCGGCCTCTCCTGCTGCCAGTGTCTGATGCGGATTCTGATCACACTCTACCTCTTCATCTTTGTTTGTTCATATGTTGTGTTTCTTTCCATCAATTCAGCGGGCAAGTCCACGAAAAATAAAAACTCACAGAGTCATTCACTTGAGTCTCAGTTCTCCCACTCCACTCCTTCCTCTTCACTGTGTAAGTTGAGAGTCATCTTTTCAGATGATCTCTTTTGTCTCTCTTCCCTCCCCCATCAACTGAGAGTAGCACAAAAAACTTGATTTTTTGTGATGTATCCAATCCAGGAATGATTGTTTCTTCAGACTTACGGAAGTGAATTGTTATTTTTTTAACCAATTCATTTCTTGGCCAGGTTTTATCATTCAGGGGGAAAAAGAAAAGTTACTATAGTAACAGTCTTAATAGATATTCATTTCAGAAAGTTATATATTGCAGAGGTTATCTCTGCAGTAGTATTCACCTTAGAGATGTTACTCTTCAACTCTGGCATGAATCCTGGATGGGGTCTCAAAATTAATTAATTACATATTATGTTTATGAATGCCATCAAGTTACTTTCTTTAGCATAAACATTGATAAACCAAACCTTAAACTCCTGGACAGTTGTTAAATTAACAGCATTAATCCACGGCAATGGAAGAGTTTCATGGTCTTCTAAAGAAGAGATCTGTGATGATTTGTGACCAGTGAGCTGTTAAGGAAATCTTCAGAGTTTGGACAGTTTAAATAGGAGAGGAAATGGTAAAATATTAGTTGATTACACACTGGTAGAACAGAAGAGGCCTGGGTAGATGAATTTCCTGTTTATAAATTCATTCAGAAATTCTTTAGCAGGGAAGTAACTTACAAGTTGAAATGGGTAATGATTTTGTGAGAATATACGCTCTGCTTGCCAGATTCTGATCTTGTGTATTGTGAGGATAATAGGAATTGACATATGCACTTGTAAAGGTGAGGTCTAAATGGGTCCTTTAAAAGATAAGCTGTGTGTAATTGACCCGAGCCTTATTTTGCGCTTGAGTGGAATTTTAACTAAGTGCTACTAATGCAAGTAAGAGAGGAATCAGTTCCAGAGATGATGAGACTTGTGACTGTCTCAAGTCACAAGTGCTGACAAGCGATGCTAAAATATTGGTTTTATTCTTAGTTAGAAACAGGGTGGTTAGGTACCGGCAACCTGGAACCCTGTTGATACTGAGAGCAGAGCACTGCTGCACAATGGAAGAGCTCCTCTTTAGATCACTATTTGGACAAGTGGGAATTAAATTATTTTTTTTCTGAAGTTGTAAAACATTTCTAAATAAGATTTTCACTGTCTCATGACAGAAGAGGAAGTTAATGGTGTATCAGTGTGACAGACTATGCTATAGACATTTTCTTGCACAGTGGGTAGAAGAGGCTGTTCTTGTACTGTAAGGTAAGGTGACTGTATTCAAAGTTGAACTTCAAATACTGATAGTGCAAACTGCACAGAACCTTCAAGATGGGAGGAATTAATAGGAAAGGCATAGATTTGCATAATATTTAAACTATCAGTAACACTTGCCATAAGGCTTTATTCCATCTGCAGTGCATATCCCCAGAAAATCCCATTGTGTTCCCAAAATTTTTAGATCTGAATTCTAGCTGCCTCACATTTTCTGCTTCACTGAGCAGTTAATTGTGTGAAAGACACTGTTAATGTTCAAATGTAGATGTTCATACTAATTTTGCTACTAAATATAGGTAACAATTTAGGTGTGGTGTAGAAATGGCACAGTGTATATTATGACTATTAAGAAAGTGGGAAATCTGGTATTCTGTTGATTCTGTGACTTCAGAAACAAGCATGCTTCTTGGTCACTTTGTTCCACAAAATAAACTTCTCCAAAAAAGCCCCGATAAAATGGTGCAGATAAAATACAGTTTAAGGAATTCAGTAATAATAAAACTTAACAGTAATCAGCTGCTTAGCTATGAAGAAGGTAAGGTATCAGGTGAAACTGTTCTGGTAAATCTACTTGGTGATGCTACTGCATTTGGTACTTAGCCTACTAGCAGATTTGTTATGCGACTTACATTTAGAGCTTGCCAAAATACTAGTAGGCAAAACACTAGAAGTTAATCTGGTATCTGAATATGCTGCAGACTTGCTAATAGTTTTTTTCATTCTGAGCCTTCAAAATAACTTTGTCCCTATAAATATCTTATTTCAGTTAGTTAAATAACTAATTTTAATGACCGAAGAAACTGTAAAGTCCTTATAATTTCATATGTTGTCCTCAACTAAGTGTTAAAAATGTCCAGTTTAATATGGTTTTAAAAGTGGCCATAAATGGTTCTCCATCATATTTGAAAAGTCGTGGCTGTCGGTTCTTTTTGACTGGAAAAAGGGAAACGTCACTCCCATTTTCAAGAAAAACAGAAAGGAAGGCCAGGGATTTCTACAGGCCAGTAGAACTCTTGTTTTATGACAGCACTGTGGTAAGAAAGTGGGAACTGAAATAGACTACATTTTAGCTCTGTGTATTACAGAACTGAATTTACTCTGTATTTGTTGTAAAGTAGCAATTATAATTGCACACGTATAACCATGGGATAGAAAAAATATTGATTTCTTAGCTGGTAAATTTGGTAGATTTTCATCTGCTGTTAGAGGCATCAGAAAGAGATTAGATAAATCTGGTGTGTTGAGGAAGGACTGTCATCTAGGTGAAAGTAAATCCTGGAAATTAATGCATCTCAATAAGTACTTGAAGTATTTAGGAATATAATTTTAAAGGTAACATAGTTTTCCTATAAGTAAAATAAGCAAACGCCGCATTTCGTAGAATAATTGAGGATTATTATTATTAGCACAACACTCATTGCTTTTAAAACTTATTAAAATATTTAAAAGGAAGGAGATAGAAAACTGATGATCATTGTTGACTTTCCATTTTAAAAAAATAGTGGAAAGCGAAAGATTTCTCTGACTCTATTGGCTGAGTAATTAGGTGGAAGTACAATTTAAGTAAAAATGTTGACAGTGGCAAAGCTTGTTAATGTCTCAGTTATGAGGTCTTTAAACATGATTATTTCTTGAGACGGCAGCCAGATTCCATGATTAATTTAATGTGTTGTGAAACTAGTGCAGTATCTTGTAACTACAGTGACCATAATACAGCTTTGTTCTGAGACTGTAGATGGTTTGTCATTTAAAAAAAAAAAAAAAGCATTTGCCAACATATGCCACAGTGTAAACATTAGGGAGCGTATTTAGAAATAACTCACTTCACATACATAAAAGGAAACTATTTACTGCATCTGACAAGTTTAACATCACTATTTGATGAAGATTTAAATAGTAGATGCATTCATTTTATTTGTCAGCATAATAAAATGGAATTGCTGGGATGATTTTTCAGAAATTTGCCTACATACCTAATGAATTACTTTTTCATTAGGCAAGCAATAGTCTTGCAGGGTTTTGGAGAAGTAGAGGGCAGTCAGTAACCTTAAAAACTCCTGCAAACCATCTACTCATGATAAACTGTTGAATCAGAATGAATCATTGAATTCAGCAGGCACTAGGAAGGAGATGTTACTCACAAGATGACATCTCAAATATCTTATTCAAAATCATTGTTTAAAATATTTTGAACTACAAGAGGTGGGCTAAAGGATGAACTCTGATCTTATGTGGGCTAATTTTTGATGAAGTTCTTGAAAGATAAAGCTCCTAAATGCATGCCTTGTCTTTGGAGGATCTGGATGTATTTCATGTAGATCTAAGATTCAATCTGTCATTATTTCATGCAGAGCATTCACTTTTTTCCTTCATAGAAGTAAGTTTCTTGGCTTTTTTTGTGTGTAATAAATTACAAGGGAAATTATCAGCAAATAGTTTTCAAATGTTAGTGTGGAAAGAATGATTTTTTAAAACATTTTGTGTCATTTGTATTCTTCTCTGCTTCTGGGATGAAAGTTCATGATATGAAGCTGAGCAATATCTGGTGCATCCATGCAGCCAAAGTTCAGTATACAACACAGATTAAATTCGTAGTCTCTTCCTCTTTTTGCAAATAGTGGTTATTTTCAGAGTATATTCAGAGTATTAGTAGCTACATACTTTCCTCTGATTGCTCTGTGTTGGGACTGTTCTGGTAAGAAATTAAGGTAGGTCCCCTATACTGTGCTCTTCAATTTTATCAGGCCAATGTCACCTTGATAAGGACTATACTATATTAAAGTTATTATTGTAATTATTAATTATGAAAGATTATCCCAGCCATGTAGCTGAGTGGGGTACAAAAAAGTGCAGTATATCTTAGAAATTGATAACACATTTGAAGTTAACATACATAACACAGCAGTGCTGCAGAAATAATTTTAGTCAATGTTAGAATATGTTCTCTTTTGTTCTTTTCCTATTATTTGATCTTTTTATAACTGTTCTTCCTAACATTTTGCTTGAGCTGCCTTTGTATTAGTCATATACCTACTCACTTGCCAAAACAGGGGTTGTATTTTTTTGAACTGCCAATGCCTTATGACTTTAGCATCACTCCAGGAGTGAAGGTTGCACTTAGAGAGTAGGTCCACAGTCATATCTCCAGTAGGTTTACTTCACCTATATTCTGAGCAAAGAATCTAAAAGCTACCAACCTTTCCATACAAGCTTTCCATTTTATAATAACTTTCTGCTATGCTATGCAACTTTTTTCATGTTTAGGTTTTGGGAGAATGGCTCTATACCTTTTGAGTTCTTTCTTCACTTCTCAGTTGTTTTAAAAACACTGAATTTGAATTTATTTTTCCTACGTAATTCTTCATTTACGGACATATTTTATGTCATGGAAAACCACTGCCATATTCTCAGACAGTACAGTGAGGTCCGTCTAGAATTTTTCACTCAGCTGTTACCACATGCCTTAGAAAAAGAAGCTGAAACAGTTAACAGAATTTCACTGTGATTTTTGAGTTTTCTTCTTATATCTTGGTATTTTTGTCATTTTTAAGACAAACTCTCATATGCCTTAAGAATAAATATGGCATGATGATATTTTAAAGAGAGAGAATAATTAAGCAGTTTTATTATAAAAAGTACCAGTTAAAACCCACGGTTGTTGCAACTGAAGTAAAGGATGTCTTCTATGGCCTAGAAAATGCAGAACTGGACTGAATTCATTATTCTTACAGAATACTTCATCTCCTTGCAGTCTTTGATGCAATTTACTGATAGTGTGAATAAGCTTTTACTTTGCATCTTGTAAACGAATTTGATGTAAAGCATAACACTTCGTAGGAGCAGCCGTTCTACCCTATATGCTCCCATATAGTTTATTGCAGATTTCATTTTGTCCCATCTGTTTTAAAATGTGCAGTGAGTGTTATAATTACCTTGCCAAGGTGTTTATTGTTATCTGTTTTCATTAGCACAAATCTATTACTAGTATGTAAGTACTGCACGCAAATATTACAGTCTTTTATTCCAGGTAGCATTTACTTTGTAGGTAGGATAGCTGAAATCAGTGATTCTTTAATTAACAATCTGAATATTTTCAAAAATGAGTTGTAGAACTTGGTGTGGCCATAATACATATAGCTCATAATGCCAAAGAAGCTGTGCATTTTGGTTTTGTCTAATTATCTCATCGCACTATGAGAGAGCATAACTGATATCTGACCTGCATTAACCTAAGTTTAAGTACTTTATTTAAGAAATTACTACTGGGTATTAAATAAAAAGTATAGTAGCATCAAATTGCCACTATACATCAGCCAGCCTAGTTCTCACAGAANAAAAAAAAACACAACAACAGTGAATATTTTTTGCCTAATTCTTATATTTAATTTTATAATATCACTAGTAAGAGTGACTGGATAGCTATGATACAGAAAAGAAGGATCTTGTAATAATCACAAGTCTGAAGGACAAGATATTGGATGTGGCCTCTTCTTTTGCTGTATCTTAATAAGTGATGTAAGATGAAGTAAAGAAGTTTTCTACTGTTTTAGATTCCTGATCCATTACTACTTAGTAGTGATACAAAGAGCAATAAGCAGATGAAACAATAAGAGAATTTGAGGCTGTACTCTGGAAAGAGTATCGCATTGTATCTTTTCTGGAGACTACAAAAGGCTGAAAGATGTTACTATGCTTGCAAAAGAGAAAACAGAGTAGGATGCTGTTGTTCTCCACCTGCCTTGGTGGGAAGGTAAGATGCTTTCTCCTCACAAAGAATGACAGTGTGACCTGTAACATCTGAAACGATTGCAGTAATCTCACACAGCAGTGCAGCTGTTTTGGCATTGAGTCCATGGCCTAATACTTGGCCATACCACTGCCCTGTTCACCAGACATCAGTGCTCATTTTATAGGGATTTATTTTTCCGTTATTTAAAAAAACAAGTTTAATCTCCTTACATTAATTGTTTGCAAGCTTGTTTGTTTTTCACTTTATAGTATTCCTCTGACACTTCCAATCTTTCTAGCTTTCAAAAGACAAGTTGCTTTTCAGAATGTTTTATTTTGAACTAAAGCTAGCAGTCTAATTTCTAGAATGATTCAGAGAATAGTTATTCTTGCCTTTTAGAAGCTCAAAGTATATACTTCAGCCAGGACTGTGAAGAAAGATACTGTCTTACACCAAGCTTGACTTCTGGATGTAGGTTTTGTAGGACAACAATGCCAAAAGCTGCAGCTAGATAGAACTGAGAGGGATCTCAGAAGTAACAGAGGGAATTCTCTCAGATAACTGATTTTTTTGTGTCCTTACATAGATGCTTAAGATGATGCTCGTCACCGAACTTAACATCTAGATGGAATGTTCCCTGCTTTAAGTGATAAAACCATTTTGCTTTTCTTCACAGCATGGAATACAACAAAGAAAGAGGCTTTCTCCTTCCAGTGAAGGAGAAGGGTAATGGGGATTGCCCCCCTCTGTAGTTGAAAATTAAAATTAATTTGGTACTGCTGCATGGCCTACAATTCAGAGAATGGCTCTTCTTTACTTCAGATGTGCAATCTATGTACTTTATTTCTCTTATTTTTCTAACAGTGTGCATAGGCAGCACAAACACTTGCAAGGTTTTCCTCCCTTTGTACATGCTACTGGTCCATGAACATTTAAAATATTCAGCTCTGTATCAAGTGCTTTTTTTTTTTTTT
>JACDJE010000094.1:802287-812730 GCA_016647715.1 Pavo muticus | reverse complement strand
AAAAAAAAGAAACTGTGCATCTAGGAATGTTTGTTGCATTCAAGACATCTTCTTAATAGTACTTTACTCTTAATGCTTTATGCTTTAAGAACAGCTGAGGTTTCTGGTTTACAGCAAGTTGAATATTAGTCAACAGTGTGCCTGGGCAGCAAAAAGGGTGCGTCAAGCCCAGCACTGCCACTGGGCAAGGGAAGGGATTGTCCTGCTCTGCTCTGTGCTGGTGTGGTCTTGTCTCGAGTGCTGGGTGCAGTTTGGGTGCTACAATGTAATAAGGACATAAAACTATTAGAGAACATCCTAAGGAGGGCTTTGAAGATGTTGAAGGGTCTGGAGGGGAAGACATATGAGGAGCAGCAGAGATACCTCAGTTTGTTCGGCTCAGAGCAGAGCAGGCTGAGGGGAGGCCTCATGGCAGCTGCGGCTCCCTCACAGGGAGCGGAGGGGCAGCACTGGTCTCTGCTCTCTGTGACAGCAATAGGGCCCGAGGGAACAGCATGGAGCTGTGTCAGGGGGAGGGTTGAGTTGGATGTTAGGAAAAGGTTCTTCACCAGAGGGTGGTGGGCATAGAACAGGTTGCACAGAGCAGTGGGCACAGCCCCAAGCTGCTGGAGCTCAAGAAGCATTTGGACAATGCTCTCAGAGATGATAGGGTTTGGATTTTGGGTTGTGCTGTATGGAGCCAAGAGGTGGATGTGGTGATCCTTGCTGGGGCCTTTCCAACTCCAGATATTCTATAATTCTGTCCCATTTCTTGACTGGTGGATCGAGGAAAAACCATTTCACATACACTTGCCTTAGAAATATAGGCATTTGTTTTTGAGTATTATTTCTAGAAAATTCATGTTCTGCTCATAGTTTTTAATGTTTTTTTTATTCAGTTACTATTTATCATTTATTAGTATTAGTTAGTAGATGTTCTGCAGTAGTCCCAAGTGATCTGATTGTGGTTTATGTAAAATATATGCTAAGAATTTTACAAGCAAAGGATAATCATAGAAGTCAGAGTTGAGACACACTGTGTTGTAATTAGAACTGTGTGGGTGGGTGTAAATTATATGTAATCCATGAGCTTTGCACCATGGAATCTTAATTATATGCTTAGAGCCAAAATTCCTCTTCGGCCAAATGCGTACATTTAAAGAAAGCAAACACCAAGTGCTAGAAAAAATTTTGAAAATAGAATTATACGCTTAGCAGCTGAAGGTACTGTCTGCATATGAAACATTAGAGCATCGCTTGTGGAACAATCACCAGCTTCCTTTAGTTCAAAGGAAAGAATTGGGCTTTGGGAGATTTGGGTTCTGTTTTGCTCTGCTTTTTAAGCAGCAGATCCTTCAGCACAGGAAAGAGGATTAGATCCACGATAGGGAACGTGAATTGATTTTGATGTGTTTAATTTCTTCAAGAGTGCTGAAGCAAAAATAGTGTAAAGCAGTAACATAATGTCCATTGGTCATAGACAGGGAAGGGAAAAGGCAGTTGTACCATCTGAGGGGTGACAAAATACCTTTGTTATAGCTGTTGTTCTGACAGCCTTTCAGCTGTCACTGTTTTTATAGTTGTATTTGTGTCACTTTCCAGCTCGTAAGCAAGAGATTATCAAGGTTACTGAGCAGTTGATTGAAGCTATCAACAATGGGGACTTCGAAGCTTACACGTAAGTACTCATTTTGGAGAGAGCTAGGTGAGTGGATGTGTTTCAAACATTTCAAAATGCACATGTAAATGTGCATGTAAGACTGTGTTTATTTGTATCTGCATATTGCTGAAGATCATTCTCAGATACCCTCAAGAAACATGGTTTTTGACCGCTAGTTTGTGCTAGCTTTACAGTAGCCTGGATGCCAATTTCAGTGGAGGTGCTATGCAAATCTGATGTACCTCTATGCTGAGACAGGACCATCATCCTGACATACACAGTGGCCTTAGTGTATGAAAGTAAAGTCGTGGTTTTGATTTAGAATCCAGAAAACAGAGTAGAAAACTTTTTTAACTGGGAAAAAAAAAGTACAATAGAGAGATTGTTAGTAGCTAGAATCCCATATGTACTTCAAAGCATGAAAGACCTTGATATTCCATGTGGAACTATGTGCAACTTGGGTTCCTCCAGCTTCTGCTGAGCACTGTGCATTTCTTTGTAAGCATTTGCTGAGGGAAAGTGGGCTGATTTTTTTCTCTGCTTTTCAAAACGAAGACATACTTCCATCTCTTCTCTTTCTACCTCTAAAAGAGGTAGAGGAAAACACTTCTCAGCATTTATTTTGTTGTCCTGTGCTTATCTGGGTAATTCTGCCCTGTTACAATATAAGCTTCATAGGTCAACTGCGACACTGTTCTTCTTGTTTAAAGATAAGTCATAACTTCTGTTTGGTGTGATCACACTAGAACCTGTGTTGTACAAATGTCAAGTGGAAACTTGTTCTTTTACGTAAGTTTTATCAAATTAAAAACATTTAAAATCTTAGCTAAACTGTGGTGTAAGATGTGAAAAACATTCCTTGGGTTGCACAGAGGCAGTTTTCAGAGCCAAAAGTAAAAACTAGTCTTTATACAATTGTCTTGTAGAGCCATCTTTGGCAGTCTTTGTTTTTGTCAAAGGATGATTGATATGAGATTTAGTATCCCTGGAATAAACTGTCAAATGTATTGATTTAGGTAAAACCAGTTAATGCTCCCCATTTAATTTCTGTTCTTTTCCACTGTGATGTCATAGATAAGTAGTACTTCCAGTGGGAATAAAGGAAACATTTAGAAAGTTTTGTCCAGCATTGTGCTACATAATTGCATGTGATTATTACTGAATTTCCTCTTTTCCACAGAAAAATCTGTGATCCAGGCCTTACATCCTTTGAACCTGAAGCTTTGGGTAATCTAGTAGAAGGGATGGACTTTCATCGGTTTTACTTTGAAAATGGTAAACATTCCTTTTTCATCCCTGTGTGCATTCATCTGTTCCTTATGAATGTGTTTCTCCAGTCTAATCGGCAATTTTGTTTGGGAGTTAATTGATCTAGGTAGGGGAAGGTGGCATTCATTTTTTTCATTTGGAATTTTGGTTGGTCTTTTTTTTTTGCCTGTTTCTGCTGCACTCCTTCACAAATCATAGAGTACCTTAGGAAGTGAAGTACAGTTTTAAATATTTGTGAAGAGAAAAATAAGATTAAAATAAAAGGGGGAAAAAAAAAGAAAATGTAAACAAGTAATTCTCATTAAGTTTTTTCTTTTGCAAAAAAAGAGTACATTATATTATGTGGCAAGTATACTTGAAAGGAGCATCACTAAATGGTGTGATTATGGAGTGATTACAAGCAACAGTCAGTGCTTCCAGTGAATTTATAATGACTGCTACTATGTGATATTTTGGGGAAGACACATAGCTGCTCAGTCTGTGCTGCTGAGGATCAGCTGTCTTTTGTGTACTGGCTTGTACAGTACAATCATGACAGCTCTAAGAAAGAAAAATTGCCCAAAGGGTGGATAAACCTTATGATAAAGTTTTGGAATATCATGTAATGAAAGTTGCTTTACATTTAGAGTAGACTTGACTCGAAAGGAAATAAAGTATTATAAATGAAGATACCAGTTTATCCAGTAACTTCTGAGAAATGTTTCAACAGTAAACGGGGTTATTATGTTACTAAATTCTCTTCCATCTCAAAAAGATTTTTCCATATTTTTCCTTAACATGTTTGATTTCATTACTTCTGCTTTTTAGTTTTCAGCATTTAAATCTTTGACATATTTTAACACCTTTGTTTTAACTGAAAATATCAAGTACAAATGCATATAAAATTACTCTGCTTTTTTGTTTGGTTGGTTGGTTTTGGGTTTTTTTTTTTTGTTGTTGTTTTTTGGTTTTTTTTTGTCTGTAGGATTTTAAAAGGTATCTTTCTGTTGTTGCTGTTACCAACGTTAAGAAACTGATTATTGAAGTCCTTCCAACAAATGTGCTGCCGGATCAAAGAGAAGGAAGTAACATATAATAGCATACGTTGTAACTATTTGAGGTCCCCCAGAACTGGTCACAGTCAAATAATTGTGTATGAGCAGTTACAGAAACTTGTTTGGCCCCTACTTGAATAAAGTAATTTGTACTATTAAACATTCTACTGGTTTTCTTACAGGAAAGGTGAAGGTGTACTTTATGCTGTGACTGTGCTCATTTCTACACTGTATCTAAGTTAGGAATGATTAACAGTAAACAGCGATTATTACCTTGATATTTTTGTTTTGTAAGATGGAGTGAGGTAAGTTGTTCCAGCTTACACAGAGAAAATTTCATTTGTCCTGTGTGTGTGTGTTTTTGTTTCCTAGCTTTATCCAAAAGTAATAAGCCAATCCACACCATTATCCTCAATCCTCATGTCCACCTTGTGGGTGATGATGCTGCTTGCATTGCATACATACGGCTCACGCAGTACATGGATGGAAGTGGGATGCCAAAGACAATGCAGTCAGAGGAAACGCGGGTCTGGCACCGTCGTGATGGGAAATGGCAGAATGTTCACTTTCACCGTTCAGGGTCACCAACAGTACCTATCAAGTAAGAAACAATTCATACCACAAGGTTAAACTATGTAGGTCAGACCAGGTAGTCTAATAGCTTCTGTTGGCCTTAAAAACTACAAAACAGTCCTCTCGATAGCATAATTTCTTGTGGTTATTTATGCGGTGTGTACTATATTCAGTATTGTGCCTGTAGTATTGGTGTAAATATTTTCTTTAATGCCTCGTTCTTCTTGTTGTTTTCAGCTGTGATGCCCACTGATACAGCTCAGTCCATGAGTTGAGAGTGGGAGAGAAAAATGATTTAATGTAGATAAGGGTTGATACAAGTCACACAAAATGGGATTGGAAAACTTGAAATAGGATTCCAGGAAAATCTGGAGAGGAAAAAAAAAAAAAAAATTGATAGGATACATGGAGCTGTTAGAGCTGACTGGAAAATTTGAAGGAAAAAAACCCTGAAATTTGAGTAGTATTTTTTGTAATTTCCAGCCACCTCTATCCACTCAGGCCTACCTATGTTCTTTACAACTCAATTTTGAGTCAGTTTATGTATTTCCTTTGTAACGTCATACAAATACCTATCACATTCTTACCTTTTTTCCCATGCTCCTTTTGCTTAACTGCTGAGTGGTCACTGTCTAATAGTTACTCCATCTCTATGAGTGAACCTCAAGTCTCTTTCGTCATCATTTTTCTATGTATGTCAGTTTCTTTTTTGTTTTTTTTTCATTTCCAAATGCCTTCTAATGCCCTCAGTCATGCTGTGACTCAGTGCGCACAAACCTGAATTCCTTGAGCCAGATATTCAGCACACTCACAGTTCTTTTAAAAAGATAAAGAGTCATGGCTCCTTCAAGTGGTTCTTCTCAAGTTCTTTGCTTTTCTGCTTTTAGCCTATACTAACTCTACTGTGTCTCTCGGAGCCCAGGTTGGCCAGTTTCATTAAGAAGACACACTTAAATTAGACCATTTCTCAATTAGGCAACACTGGCATAAGCTTTAGCTTGTTCAGGTGCAAGCCTTCTGTGAAAGATATAATTACTTCTGTATGAAGTGTCTTAATGTGGATAATGGCTGAATTTGCCAGTGTGAATGATGAAAGCTTAGATTTCATCTTTTGAACTTCGGCATGTCCCATAACTTACTTGCAGAATCATTCCCATACGAAATAATACTCGATTATTAAGGAACATAGAATCATAGAATATCCTGAGTCAAAAGGAACCAGCAAGGATAAAGTCCAACTCCTGGCTCCACACGGAACTACCTAAATGCAATAGAACAAAGTATTAAATTTCAGTGAGGAAGATAGATACAGATGTGTATATATTTAGGAAATATACATATATATTTAGAAGAAGAGTGATTTTGTTACCTATTGATAACTGTTGTGTTTTGTTTTGTTTTGTTTTGTTTTTGTAAAGGGAAACCAATGAGGGTAGGAACCATGTTGTCCTATTTTTCACATCACAGCTGCACTGCCAGCATTAAAACAGATAATATTGAAAGAATAATTGCATTTTCTTGAAATGCAGTTGTTGGGTTTTTTTATGTTTTCATAAAGGTGCTTTTTTCAAGGGATCTGACTTGGATATGTGTAGAGCATAAGTGAGACAGGTTCAACTGTCCCAGAGCATCCTGAACAGTGTCTATAGCAGACTCCTGTGTAGAATTGGAGTGGGGAATTATTTCATCCTTTTTTTGTTGCTGTTCTGTTTTTGAGATAGTTGGGGAGTAGGAGGAAAGCATCTTTTTCCTTTTTTAAAAAAAGAAAAGCTTTCCTAACCTAGGCATAAATAACAAGGTTATTTTTGGCACTTATTCTGACACTAAAACCAGAAGGCAACAAAATAACAATCCTGTTACTATTTTTATGGAGGATTATGGAATTTGTCTAGCAATTCATGTGAAAATATTTCCAGTAATGATTTACAGAGACATACTGCATAGATTCTACAGCTTCTTCTGTTTGAGGTATAATGCTGTAACAGGAGCCTCAGTACTAGTTCACATAACACGCAGCACATGCAATCGCAGAAGATGGGCTGCTGCGTCCTGTGACGTGTACTGTTCCTGCGAACACTCGCCAGTGCTTGTTTCTCTGGAATATAATGAGCATGCACAGTGCGTCTGGCTGCCTCGGAGTCTGCAGAATGCAGATCTCAAGGGAATACAGTTGCACAGATCTGAGATGCTCCCCACAGAAGCTGTGACAGTATTTCAGACTCATGTACTGTCAGTTCTTCATGTCTGCTTGTACTGTCTAAGAAAAGTAAGGATTATGGGACTAAGAAGAGTTGCAGAAGAAGCTGAGACTTTTTTTTTTTTTTTGTGAGTCTTCTCATTTCTCTGCCAGATTGCCTAGGACAGCCATTTATTTATTCTCAACTGTCATTTCCAATCAGCAACTATAAGGAAACTTGCTGAGTGTGCAGCTTTGCACTTCCTATTATTAAATATACTACTTCTGAATTACCCACTCTTCAAGGTCATTTGGACTTCTCATACAATACTCCTGTTTTCTTCTCTATTTATAATGCCTTCCACCTTTGTGTAAATGCGTTTGTGCTCAGGTCATTGACTGAGACTCCTCTAGGCAGATAGCTCCCCTTCTAGCCCAAGTACTGTCATTTTTCTTTTAGTTGTTTTCATGTGTGTTTGCCCTCTAAACAATGTCTTCTCAAATTCCCACATAGCACTGTGTCAGAACTCACCTTCTATAAACCATCCTGACTGTCTTTAAGATCATCTTGGATGTTATATTTACTTTTCCAGTCAGACCAGCAATTCCATTTTTTTGTAAATTTTGGAAGAAATTCAAATTGAATTCATTCCAGATTATCCATGTTTTCTTTTCTTGTATTTGAAATTTACAGTCTGTGACAGTTTATTTATTACCAATAATTATATAAATACATAAATACCAGTAATTAATAATGGCACTTATGTAATAATAATAATAGGAAAAAATCTTACTCATACTGTCTGATGAAGAGTTTCAAATCTAATAAACTTGCAAAGGCAGTTAATTACAGCTGTGATCTGCTGTTGCAAACATAGTATCCTATGTTATGTCAAATCAGTTACTTTGAGCAGATTAGCTTATTTATTTTCAGAACTGCAGTAATGAGTGCATCAACCTAAAGACAGAATTGAGCTCTCTGGTAGCAATAGGTATATGGAGATATTTCCTAAGGGCAAATAATTGATTTAGAGGAGAATATGAACACAAAAATATGTTTAGTTTATGTATGAATTTTATTTGTAGTTTTTGCTGTGAGACAGACCAGAAAAATTTTAGTTTGTCTTGCATATTGTTTCTCTGTATTTGAGTGATGTGTCTGGTTGTAGGAAATCTTCTTCTGTATTCAGTTATCTTAAGAATATGTGCTAGTGTATTTCTGCAGAACTGTATCTGTGTGTGCACAAAGAGTGGACATACATGGTTTAGGCAGTTAAAAACTATTGGACCTGCAAGTGATTCCCAAACCTTAATACCTGTGATTCCCAGGTCTATATTCACTCACTGTATCACATCTTACACTTTCTTATACTTTCCTAAGTTACATACCAAACAGCAAGAAACTTGAGTAAAGACTTTGTTCTGTGTTTGTACAGTGCCTAGCACAGCGGGATCCCAATCATGACTTCGGCCCCTAAGCTACGGTAATGCAAAAGATACTATGAACTCAGTTAGTTAACTGCTTTCTTACATTTTCTCTTTCTTACCTTTTGTTTTTGCATATTCCTCTAGCATGTCTTGCATGTAAATGGCATCTGATTCTTCTTTGGTACTCAGTTCACTATTTGTATGAGAATCTCACTCTTTTGCAGTGACTGTAATGTACATGCTAAGGAAGTACGTTTAATTGGAAGAGTGACTTGTATTTGAATTTTGCCCTCCCTCCTTTGAAGAGGTGATTAACTTTCATTTTAGCACCCTCTCTGGCATGTTGTAAAGATTGAAAATGTATGTAAAGTGGTTTGAAAAATAAAATAATGCTTTGCTTGAGCGTTTGGGGCTTTTACTTCCTTTGTCTAGTTTTCCTCACAGGACTGTGTTAAATGATCTGTAGAAGGTTTTATTTAAGAAGTATTGGCTAGCACTTGAGCATGTATTGTTATCTGGTGATGATGCTACTTCAATAATGGCAATCTTTTTTTTTCTCCTTCCTCCTAGCTAAAAATATCAGCGGTGCCGCTCTTGTATTATCTGTACCCAACGCACCTGGTTTAGTACCATCTTGGCCATCCCGTTCTCTTCATGAATGTTTCTGAGTGCATGAAGTTGTGAAGGTTCTTCATGTAACACATTTGTGATGCACCATTTTGCTTTGTATTCCATCTGTACACTGTTAACATTTCAATGAAGGTGATGTTCCAAGCAAATAGAAAGTAGCAAGGCATAAAAGACAAAAAAAATACAATTCATGTACAGCAGTATATACAGGATACATTTGTCATCTTTTCTCCATTTATGCCAAGCTTTGACAGCCAACTTCAAAAACTATCCTATTTATAAAAAAGAAAAGAAACAAAAAATACATTTTACCCTCTTTTCTTAAGAACTGTTTTTTGACTCCTTTTCCCTTGACTCCTCCTTGGATTTTGCTTTTGTTCCGATAGGAGTGGTTAGGATTTCTGCTGGCAGCTCTGTTACTATGAAACAGATTTTTATTATATCTTGTAGATGGACAAAATCACTGATAAATGGGGAAGTGATAATATCTTGGCTTTGTACCAGCTGAAGTCTTCTTAGTTTATTAGTCTATGTCAACTGGAAAAATCTTGTAATTTGCTGGCTTGATTACTTCAGAATTAACTGTCAATATTCTGACTAGTCAGCATTCTTCTTTTTTTCATTGAGGTTTTTACCTTTGCTTTCTTACTATGCTAAATGAAAATTTATATTGGATAATTAATCAGAATTAAAAATCATAAGGAACTAAGTGACAGTTGAGAGGTGGGTTTCATTTAAAAAGAGATTCTAAAGAGATCTAAAAAAAAGATTTTTATCACTTTTAGAGTGCACTGTGAAGTTATTAAGGAGTCTTTAAAAGATTTTACGTTTTTGTTTAAGCTATAGACCACTTCAGTGGTTAATATACTCTAGAAGTATTAGGCCTTAAAAGCTTAGTATGAAGAGTTTGTTTACTTTCCAGTGTTGTTGTTGCTTCTCTGGAAATGTATTATATCTACACCAGTTTTCTAGTAAGGCTGTAATACTTTTCCACAGATTTGTTTTTCTTTCCTCTTCCCCCTCAGTCTGCTCTTGGTTTATGAAAACCATCAGGCAGCATACAATATCAAGGACAACAATCTCTGCAGCATTACTAGTTTGTTTTGGCTCTTTATCCCTAGCTGCAAATGTCTGTACATTGTGCAGGGAATGCTCTCAGTGTCGGTTCGGAACACAAACTTTGTGACAGGGACTGTTTTTGCTTCCCTTACACAGCTGTGAGAGTACATCTTTGCAAGGATTTAGGTTTATTCCCTTCCATTTTAATAGAAGAACGCAGGGATCAGTTATTTCTTTTTCATTTGTTAATTATTTTATTACCAACAGGGCTAACTGTTTTCTGCAGCGCTGTATAGTGCATGGTATCTCAATGTTCTTTTTAGCAGTGAAAACTTTACAACTCAGCAGCCTGAAGTTTATAAAATGGGAAAGCTTCTTAATTTGTATAATTCCACCTTTCTGTGTTGTTACTAATCAAAAGCAGTTCTTAAACATTTTGATGTTGTTGCTAGTGGATGTATGGTAGATGGATTTAAGCTTCTCTGATAATTATTACATGATTTTAAACGGTATATATTTAAAATAAGCATCTACAATAAATTTGTTGAGCCATATTAACCTGCCAATGGGATCTGTGAAAAAGAGTAATGGCCTCATTTTTTTCTCATTAATTTCTTTACCTTTTTTCTTTTTTC
>JACDJE010000094.1:775194-802263 GCA_016647715.1 Pavo muticus | reverse complement strand
TTTTTTGTGAAGCGGCTATAAGTGGCATAACTGTATTTAAAATTAACAAATTAGTTTTAGGGTGGTTTTTTTTAATATACTTCTAACATAGCATGTGGTGTTGACGTATTACTGTAGATCAATTTTGTCTTCCACACCAAGATGTGAGGAAATTGTGATTTGTTCTCTCCACCACAACTGAATTATACATTTCTGTCATTTTGAAACACTGCAGTTTACCATGGGATACAGTGTACATATTTCTTGCCATAATGGTAAATGATTGATATATTTAAGGATTAATAAATTTGTGATTTCTGCTGACATTGTGCTTGTGGATTGATTTCACAATTAATTGTGTTTTTGCGCTGGAAAATGTGGAGTGTCTGTTTGAATTAAGAAGTCGGAAATAAGGACATGGTCTCATAGAAGCCAGATTTACCATTTGAAAATACAAATGTTTGCTTTTGTGATTTGCCTCTTGATTAGTTCTTTTTAACTGCCTTTTCTGAGGACCCGGTTATACATTGTTTATGAAGTGATTTGTTGATAGATTTTACATGTGCTTTGTATTTGTAGGTCCGTGGTCAGAAGTGTTTGAGATAATTTACATCTTTCTGTAACTTTCTATCTCCTCTTTATGCTTAGCACCTAACAAAAGATGCCATAAAAGAGTAGTTATTGTATGTCTACAGTTGCAGGACTTAAAAATGCAGTAAATTCCATGAATAAGTAGGGTTTCAAATAATACACTAGTTTAAAAGTTCTCATATATGGCTATTGTGATTTTTAGGCTTTTTAATCCTGTGCGGAGCCCTTTTCTACCAGGAGAAAGGAGAGACTGAAGGAGGAGAAGACACAGCTTTCAGCTTCCGTGGGTCAGGAAACATAGAGCTGGATCATTTCTCTGGCTCTGTGCCTAGGGTGGGAGCCAGAATTATGCCAGAATTATGGCAGTGGCTTCAGTGTGACAGTGATCCAGAAGCACTGCCTCTTGAAGGTGCACAAGTGTATTCCTGTGTAGTGAAAATTGCAGTGCTTCCTTTTTGGTGGCATTTTGTATGTATCTGTAAACAATAAGAAAACGGTTATGGGAGACCTCAGAAGTTTGGAATGTTTCAGTAAACCTCAGAGGAAGTAAAAGTGTTTTAGTCTGGATGGTTTAAAATTTTGTCGTATCACTTCTACCTACTTTCTTTACTCACTTTTTCCACTAACTGCTGTTCCAGAAATCAGTTTGACTTCCATTTTAACTGTGTGCTTGCAGTAAACTGACAGCTGTGGAATTGCTACTCATTTCAGGTATGTAGATCAGAAGGAAGTGTGTAAAGCATAATGACTAGGAGAATGGTGGAGAGAATATATTTGCTGAATGTCAGGGTGAGGATTTGGGGGGGAAGTGACTTTTATATTGCTTTGGATGTCCTATAGCACGAGAGTCTTAATATGCTGCCTCCTGGTGGCTTTTTTAACAGTGTTTACTAGTTAGGAAGGCAAAAGACGATGCTATTTGTTCTGATCAGAAAGGAACTCAGTGGTTTCTTGCATTCTCCTTTTTTAATGTGAGTAGGACTGCACAGTATTTCAGTGGTTGAAAATCTGTATTTACTTGGTCTTGACATACACTATACACATACCTGGAGGAATCAGATTGATTCAGTTTTCTGAAAATGGGCTCTCAGGTCACAGTTAAGAAAATAAACGTCTCTCTTCTAGTCGTAAATGAAACCCAGAGTTCATTGTTCCAGAGGTTAACTTAACCATTTCTCACACAGTGTGTTATTAATGTTTTGTAATATATACTCTCCTTGGAGAAGCTTGTAGAAAACTTAATTATATCATTCTTCACATCTTTTTTAAAAAAAACTTGTACTGTCATATTTTGTATGTAACTCAAGAAAAGACCATTAGTCCAAAAAATAGCTATTGCCTGGATAATTGCTCCAAATTGCTTAAGGAGACTTGGCTTCTTTCTTCCTAAAAAATTATTGGTAAAATACAAGAAGAGGAAACAGTGGATGAAACTTAGAAAGGATGCAGTGGGTTAAAAGTCCAGTGCTGCAAAGTCCAGCTGCTTAATATCTGGTCCCTTTAAAGATAGTCAGTGTGGCGGAGGCCTGACATGCCTGTTCAGGAGCTTTTGATGTCCATGTGAGGTGAGGCTCATCTACTCTGAGGACTATCTATGCCTAATATGAAAGGAATCCTGTGTATAGCAAACTAGAAGCCTTTCCTCTCTTCCCTCCCTCTCTTACACAGATATTCTTGAGAGCAGAACAAATGAGAATGTTTCAGGATCTGCTTCCAAGATAGCATGTGTGTAAAGTGAGGAGAACACTGCAATTCTACGTGCCCATCTACTCCAGAACAGCAGCATGAAGCTGCTTATTTCCAACATACTCCTGTACAGGGTCTGAACCTAGGCAAAAGGCATTGCAGATAGTAAGTTTGGGGAAGTGGAGAACATTTAATTACAGTGTGAGGGGAAAAGAACCAGTGCAAAAAAGACATGTTGATAGAAAACAGAATTTACAAGTAGAGAAGATGGGAGAGCAGTATATCCTTATTTACAGAAATGTTGTATTCTTTTTTTAAAGGTGTTGCTAGAAACCACGAATGGCACTGGACTGTCTTGTGAACTAATTGGGAATTTGGCCCCCTTTTTGATCACAGTACCCTCTAGTTAGATAGTTGAGTGTAGCAAATGGCTGGAACAAGTTCTCTTCCCTAGGAGATTAAAACTGCAAGAGCTGAGACTGTGTAGCTACAGAATATCCTCTGAAAGGTTGCATTAAGTTGCAGAATTTACCATGAATCTGATGCAGCTCATGGCCAAGAAAGGCTATCAGAGCCTTTGTCTTATTTCTGCTGTTCTCTGAACCTGGCCTATAGCAGAAAGTCACTGCCTCAGGTCAGGTCAGAAAATAGAGCACTATGTGTCACCAAGTTCTCTGATCAGTATTGGGTATTTCCCCTGTGTACTAGCAAGCCAGTGCAGCAGCAGAGGGGAGCGAAGTTGTAGTAAACAGCTTGCTGCTCTGAGAGAGTTCATGGCAAACAGAACAACCCTGAGCTGGGAAGGAAGACCATTCCACTCTTTCACCGCTCCTTTTCCCACCCTTCTCAGGCATTCAGGGTTGGCTCTCTGAGAAGACAGCTGCTCAGGACCAAGGCACTGGCAGTCACAGGTCACTAAGTAACAGATGTAGTCGAGGGACCATGCTAGCAAGCTACCAGCAAGATGGTAGAGGTAAGAGCCCATGGTCCAGTGCCTGATGGCTCATTTTATAAGCAAAGTTACCATTGAACATTGGTACCTAAACAAAAATGAAAAACACTAAGGGAGAAGGTATTACTCCAAGGCACACACCTCTGGTGATACAGCAAGGCACTAACTCAAACATCATATGGAACTGTTGCTGTGTCCTGTTGCCATGGAGAGATGGTAAGCAGGGGAGCAAAAACCAAGAATTCAGCTCCAGGACCTGGTAGAATTAAGGATGCTTACAGTCTCAGTAAAGAAAAAATAAGTATATTAACACATTTGTGAAGGAAGATGTTAATGGTCTATGGAGCTCTTAACTCCTTTGCACAGAAATTATTTTGAAGGGTTATCCTACAAAGCAACTGCAGAGATCATACTTGGATTGTTTATAGACATTGTTGATGTTGCCTTATCTGCTGGTGATAGTACCTATATGCATATGTTTACGTCTTGATGTGTACATATGCATTCCATGGTGACTTTCTGAGCCTGGCAACCAGTACCTTAAACACAATGCACAACAGGATTCCTAAAGAAATCCCAGGAGGCTTTGCTATGTGGAAGAGCTGCTGAAAGCTTTACAGCGCTCACAGTCTAAGCAAAAACATCAGGAGTACCAGAAACTGGTGCAGGAGGCAGCTGATGATCTGCACTATGGTTTTCTGCAAAGTGATGGAGGATATTAATGGGCAAGAAACATTGCTCTGATGGGTGAAACTGTGAATTGTAGCATGAGTGAAAGAGATTGAACTGAGTTTCATTAAAATCCCAATATAAAGGAGTAGTAGACATGAGGGGAAATTTTGTATTTGCGTGGTGCTCCGTATATCCCTGGGACATGCCCTTCACTTTACCTGTCAGGAGAGTCCTTCTGCTCTGTAGGCCTGTCCTTCCACTCCTTCCTGAGAACTCCTCCTTTCTTACAATAACTGATCAACCCAGCTGTCCCTGACCTATCACAATATCTTGTGATAACAGCATCCCTTTAGAAAAGCTCATTTTGCTAAGCCATTGTGCTGTGTTGCAATTGAGCTGTATTTCTTCCCATTGTCAGAAAATCTGTCTTGAACTCAGTTTTCGCTCTCTCAGTGTACATTTCTTCCTGCACCCCTGGGGTTTGTAGGTGATGCTTCTGCCTCTCACTGCCCTGAAGCAGGGATTCATGAAAATGAGGAGCTTAGTGTGTTCTCATCTCGCTTACTTCGTTAAGTTCCTCTGTCAGAAAGGGCATCTGAACACCTAGCGTCTGGCCTGAGCTAGGGTTTTAATAACATGAGCTGTGAACATGGATATTCTGCTATTCTATCTTGAATATTTCAAAAACCATGAAATGTAGACATTGCTGTAGTTAGGGTAACAGACACGCAACTGTTCAACAATCAGAAATTTGAATGTAGCACCTCTTCTTGATTCAGTTTCCAGAGGTGTCTAGAAGTGCTAAGAGATGTTGCTTTTTATATTTATTTTTTCTTTGTGTATGAATTTCTATTAGAAGGGCTGTCTGACTGAGCAGTTTCACATCCACCTGGAGCAGAACAGCTTTTCCTTGAGATACACTTCATGGGCTGCCATTTTGCTTTGTTGGAAGTGCTTAAATTCTCAAGACCTGTTTTGTTTCAAAGGTCCAGTCTGCAGAATCGTTGTGTTGTACTCAAGTGTTGATGCTTTTGTTGTACTGTTGTTTTTCTCCTTTTTCAGCAGGGCCAATGCCATTTTAAAAGATGCCTCCTATCCCCACCCCAGATACTTATTCACACTTTTCATCACAGTTAAAAGACAGTTGTTTTCAAGGAGTGGTTTTTAACACAGTGGGATAATGTAGTATAATGGTTAGTATACTGATCTGCTTTTGCAAGGTTTTCAGACAGTAAGTTGCATCAGCATAACAAAGGACTATAAGCTTTGGGTGGGAAAGGATAGGATTCTTAAACCAGTTTTACCACTAGAAAAGGTGTATGTGCCATTATTTCAGAAGTAATGGAATGCAGTGTATCTACCGGTGTACTAGTTTGTGGTCGAAAGTCCAGAACAGGTGAACAACTTAACAAACTGGCTGTATACATTTACATATCTTCACATAAAGATGATGACAATAGAGTGACTCCTTCCTCAGTTACTGACTGTGATCGCAGCCAAGGTACTGTTAATTCCTACCAGCAGGTTAACTCTTGTTGCCTCTTGGTAATTTTGAGCAAAAACATTACGTAGCTTCTCACATCTGTTTTTTTCTAATCATCCCCGAAAATACACATTAAGTAGCCTTTCCCTTACCAGCATTCATTCTGTGAATATAGAATCATAGACTCCTTAGAGTTGGAAGGGACCTTTAAATGTTATTTAGTCCAACTCCCCTGCAGTAGATAGGGACATCCACAGCTAGATGAGGTTGCTCAGAGCCTGGTCCAGCCTGGCCTCGAAAGTCTCAGGGGACAGGACTTCTACCACATCTCTGGGCAAGCTGTTCCTCACCACCCTCACTGCAAAATAATTTTTCCTTATATCTAATCTAAATCTAACCTCTTTAAGCTTGAAACCATTTCCTCGTCCTGTCACCACAGGCCTTGCTCAAGAGTCTGTCCCCTTCTTTCCTGTAGTTCCCCTATTGATACTGAAAGGCCACTATCAGGTCACCTCGGAGCCTTCTCTTTCCCAGACTGAAGAGCCCCAGCTCTTTCAGCCTGTCCTCATAGGAGAGATGTTCCATCTCTTGGATCGTTTTTGTGGCCCTCCTGTGGATGCACTCCAACATGTCTCTGTCTCTATTGTGCTGAGGATGCAGTACTCCAGGTGAGGCCTCACCAGTGCAGGATCACCTCCCTTGACCTGCTGGCCACACTTCTTTTGATGCAGCCTAGGGTGCGGTTGGCTTTCTGGGCTGCAAGGGCACATTGATGGCTGATGTCCAGTTTCCCATCCACCAGTACCTCCTAGTCCTTTTTGGCAGGGCTGTGCCAAGGGTGTGGGTCCCAGCAATGACTCCTGAGGGACAGCATTCATCACTGATCTTCATCCAGACATGAAGCCATTGACCACCGCTCTCTGGGTTCGATCCTGTGGCCAATTCTTCATCAACTGAACAGTCCACCCATCAAATTCTTGTCTTTCAAATTTGGAGAGAAGGATATTGTGGGGTACCATGTCAAAGGCCTTACTGAAGTCCAGATAGATAACATTAGTGGCTCTTCCCTGGTTCATTGATACAGTTACTCCTTCATAGTAGGCCACTAAGTTGGTCAAGCAGGATTTGCCCTTGGTGAAGCATGCTGGTTCTCCCATATCACCTTCCTGTCTTCCATGTGCCTTAGCATAGCTTCCAGGAGGATCTTACAGGAGGATCCATGATCTTTCCCAGCACAGAGATGAGACTGAAAGATCGGCAGTTCCCAGGGTCATCTTTTTTACCTTTCTTAAAAATGGGTGTGAAGTTGCCTTTTTTCCAGTTGCCAGGGACTTCACCTGACTGCCATGACTTTTCAAATATCATCAGGAGTGGCTTGGCGACTACATCAGCTAATTCCTTCGTGACTCTGGGATGCATCTCATCAGGACTCAGACTTGTGGATGTTCAGGTTCCTCAGGTGGTCACAAACCTGATCTTCGCTCACAGCAAGAGGGACATTCCTTCCCCCAGCACCCTCCTTCCAAAAAAATCATTCAGGGGCTGTGTGATGAGCAGTCACCAGTGAAAGCTGAGGCAAAGAAGCTGTTGAGTACCTCAGCCTTCTTGTCTGCTGTTACCAGCTTGTCTGTGTCACTCACTATAGGGAGTACACCCTCTTGGGCTTTTCTTTTCTGGCTGAGATACCTATAGAAGCCTTTCTTGTTCTTCTTGGTGCCCCTTGCCATGTTTAGTTGAAGCTGGGCTTTGGCTTTCCTGACTTCATCCCTACACAGCCTAAGAGCTTCCTTATACAAAGAAATACGAATATTTTGAAGTGGTTTCTGGAGAAATCACGCTCAACAAAAGCCCAAAAGTGGTAGTCATTTCACTCTCTTGTTTCTCAGTTTTTATTATGCGCAGATTTTTTTACCACTCATTTCTAAGTACAGCATAGTACTGATATATCATACATGTCTCATTGTAGTAATAGCTGGTGGTATTATGTACCGCATTTACTGCAAGCAGAAAATCACCAATACAGAATGGTACCAAGAGCTGGGAGTATTCATAAACTCACAGGAAAGTTTGCTAGTCTTTTAATAACTTAGCTTCATAATAGGAAAAACAGAACTGAGCTTACAAATAAAAGTTCTGTATTACAGTATATAGTTGTAACTGTTCAAATGATTATATAGCAGCTTAAAGAATAAAAATACAGATTAGTTTTTTCTTTGGGAGAAACTGAGCACCAGCACATTTCTAGGAACATGAGTTGTTGGCCTGGCTCCAAAACACATCTTCAGAAACCAATTCCTGGACATCTCATGAAGGTGGAAGTTGTGTAGCATCCATATGAATTTTGAGACCTTAATGTGATCCTACTCAAGGGCCAAGATAACAAGAAAAGATGAGGATAAAATGCACAAGTAGTCCTGGGAGCAGAGCCCAACTTTAGTTCCTTTCAGGGAATGCCAAACTACTAGATAACCAGCTTCTGTTGAGTAGAAGAGATCCAGCATGCCCATGGACCTTGTGTAGCATTGTGAAGCTCAGCCTGTAGCCCACCGGTGCTCAGCTGTCCATTTGGTCAAGGGTGATGTGCCTCTACACACAAGCAAAAACAAACGTTAGGTGCCTGGGACTCTGACCACCCATAGGAAACTAATCTCTACTACAAGACCTAGTTAAGCACTTACATCCTTTATTCATCTCTGGAACCATATATATTTTGCTTTGATCATCCCCCAGAATGCTAAGTGTTTCCCAGGTGGGGGTGTATTATTTTTACAAACCCCATGGAAACTGAGGATCTTCTGAATTTGGCTTTCTTTTGAATACATATGATTGTCTCTGTCTTTTTGAGCAACATTTATTCCTGATGGTAAAATAACTGGTTAAAAACACTTCTGGGAAGAGCATGGTTTGTGCTGCACCGATTTCATGTGCAGTGTCCTAAGTGCTGACATTAGTCAGTAAGATGGTTATAACTGAAGAACTGAAGAGGACTGAGTGACACAAGGGAAGAAAGAAAAATGTCTAACCAAAATTTAGAGAAGCCCCCAAATCAGCAGTTCTCTTATTCGAATGGCAGTGGGTCGCAGTTCTTGCAGGAAAACAGCAACATTGGGTAACATCAGCCAAACTATATTCTGAGCAGAGTAGGCGATAATCTGGCCTCTCAGAAGGGTTCATTAGATTCAACAAAGTCTATGTTTTTCTTCAGATACTATAGCTAAAGAAAAAACGCCTTTGCATTCTTCAGCTCTGAAACTAGTAAAGGTAAATTTTGAACTACATAAAAAGATTTCATAGAGAAAAGTTCGTAGAAAGTAAAATACGGACCCTGTGCAGTGCCAGAACTTGCCTGCCTTGTTCATTGTAGCAAAAACAATTATGGAAAATACATTGCTTTACCTTCATGGATGAATTGTTTCACATGTGGCTACCTGAACTCAAAGCAAGTCTTTAAAAAGGAAAACGGTATGTGTGTGTGAAAAGCTCAGTTTATCTCAATACATTATCAGAGCTTTAAGCTGTCAAACCACTATATTACCAAATCAGGATAAAATCACCTTATAGATTTTATCAGAAGTTCTGAAAGTGATTGTTTCTTTTTCAAGTAGTTTAAACCAATACTTTACCAAAGGAGATAGTCCTAAAGGGCCTTAATTTTCTTTTGTAATGCTGTATGGATATTCCTTTTGCTTTGACCAAAAGTAAATATTTTTAATTAATACGTGTTGGTAAGTTAGGAAGATAATTTATTAAATGAATTTAGAAATTGTTTGGAAAGCAAATTAGTGACAGTTAATCTGTTTGTTCTAGGTAAATAATTAACTGCTTAGCTTTCTTTTGTGTCCTGTGAGCTACCTGAACACATTAGTTTACAAAACATCCACAGACAGTGCTCCGTAAATCTAATCTTACTGAAAAGAATTATTCTAAACAGGAGTTTGAATACAGCAGGGCACTCTTACAGGTAATAATAGGGGTTGGTATCATACCTGAGCTTCTGTTTGCAGACTTATTTCTGATCCTTTTATTGGCCTTGAGGCTGCTGGTAGAGTACGTTGTAGAAATGTTCATTTGTAACTCAGACATGGCAATTCCCATGCCTTTGTTGCTGTCCTTGTATCTGTGCTTTTCAGACTGTCTCCCTATGCCCTGATAAACCTGTGGACTGAGGGGTTCTCTTTGAAAGCTGACCAAAATAATTATTTAGTTAAAGACTTAAATTCACTCTATTTGTTGGGGGAGGGAGGAAATAAAAAACGTCACACAGCCTAGCTCTTTGTTGGGAAGCTTTTCTTGCTAACTGTGAGCATCAGAACAATGACTACTCCTGTGCGTTAAGTATATGTGTTTGTTTTAACCCTGGACTAGAAACTAGTTTCCAGTACGTGAGAGGGTCTGTGCTGAGGTCTCGTTCCACTGACCACTTCCAGGAACTTCCTACAATTCTCCAGGTCACAACATGATCAGAGAAGTTTTTTTGAGTACACTTAGAGGCATCTTGAAATCATCAGTGCTGTGTGGACCACGTTTGGAACAAACTAGAATGGCAGAGATCTCTTGCATGCTGGTAGCCAAAAGCTAAAAAAAAATATAACATTTTTTCAAATGTTCAGCAAGTAGTCATGTGAAGAAATCTCTTCTAAGGAGCAGCAGTAGATTTTCCTTTTAATTCAGCCCTAACTGCTTAATGCAATGATTAAAAAAGGGGAAGATGGGAGGGAAATTTACTGCACAACCTATTTGTCCTTCAGTAGAAATTAAGTAACTGTTGAAACGTCTCGATGCTCCAAGAAGTGCAGGTGTGGCAGGCTGGCATATGCTGGCCTATAGCAAGAACTGCTGATATGAAATGCCTTTCAAAGCCATCGCAGCAGTTTGAAATACATCGGTGAAATTCAGCACCACTGTTCATTTGCTATGAAATCCTACTTCATCACAGCTGATTTTTGTGTGCATATGTTTGGAGTCATGCAAGTGTTGAGGCATAGTTCTCTGTTGTGGTTTTTTTGAGGCACTGTTTCAGTTCCCTGAAACAAGTTCCCCTTGTTTTAACCAAGCTACTATGCATCAACAATTAAATATTTATGTTTGTGTTGGACAAAGTATAGCAACACACTGATTTCCAGGCTTGGGCATAGAAGATTTTGGCTGAGATTTGGAAGACACAAGTAAGAATATTTGATTTTCTTCATTCAGACCAGGAACCCGAGCATACGTGTCCCTCATGCAATGTCTGTGCTCTTAACCACTAAGTGAGCATTCATATTTGAGACAGCATTTCTCTGTTATTTTCTATGAAAAGTAAGTGAGGATGGATCCAGTGTTTGTTTCATTGCAACTCTAATGAGAACAGCAGAATGGATCCCTTTCTTCTGGATGCTTGTCAACTGAAGGTGCCGCAAAAGCTGAAAAATGCGATGAGAATTAACATGAGGCTGAGGGCAGAAAATATTTCAAGTCTCTTATATAGATGGATGTGTATGATGGTTGCGGTATGTGAACAGATACAAGTAACATGCTCTTCCCATATAAAAATTCTCAATGGTTGCTTCACTGATCTCTTCTTTGCAATATGTTTAGTTGAGGACCCTGAGGTAAACTAAGAGGCAACGTGGGAGAATACTTCTCTCTCCTTTGTAGTTACATAGCACATCTTGGTGTCTAAGTGAATTCACATCTTTCTGTAATCACCATTTCCTAGCTCTTTGATGTTTAAAACCAGCTTATCATACACAACAAGATAGAGCTGCCTTACACCCAGTCCACAAGTCTTACACTGGCTGCCAAAAGAAGGTAAGGGAGATATTTGAGAGACTAAAAGTGCCATAGGTTTGAGGAGCATGCTGTTCATTAAAAGGCCTTAACAGTTCTCACTGCTCTTCTTTGAGGACAAGCAGCCAGCGCAAAGAGCTAAGCATTTTGGTGGCAAGATAAGAAAGCAGCTTGAGGTTTCTCTTAGATTCTTTCACTCCTCTGTCAATACATTGCTGCTGGTCCCTGCTTCTCCGCTTGAATGCTTACCCATTTCCTCTGCTTCCCTCCAATTCATTCTTGTCATTACATGCCAGCCCCTCCTCCAAATCATCTCATCTGCTCCCCACAAGAAACCCTCAGGTTATTACCACATGGCATTTATTGTGTTGAAAACATTGTGATGACATGTGCCACTCCTCAAAATGAATCATTTATGTCTGAAACTGTACTCCCTTCATTCTCCTTATTTTTTCCACCGATGACTTATCCTTTTGTCTCTTTCTTTTATATTAGACCAGTTCCTGGAGCACAGTCAGTAGCAGGAACAATAGGCAGCATTACTAGGTGTAGTATTGCTGGTGCTGTGGTGTTTGATTGGTAGGCTTTAAAGAACATTAGCTATTTAATCCTTATCATGTTGCTGACAGTAGGTGGGCATCACGTACCTGGTTTTGTGGCTAGAAAACCTGACAGTATATAATTTGTCCAATGCTCACGAATTTGATGGATGACAAGAGTTTCCAGGTACAAGGGTGAGTTTCATGCTCTGAATGACAGTGATTACAGTATCTGTATGAAAGATTTATGGCCAGAATTATAAGGAGAACTTAGAGGAGAGCCTTCTTTACTTCCTAATTCCATTGCACAAAGCACTTCATGGTTTGTAAGGTTTGCGCAATTTCCAAGTCCTTATCACAGAAACCTTCCTGTTTTCTCACTTAGTGGGAAAGAGGTGGCATCCCCAGTGGCACCTTTCTCTCTGAAGATCATGGTTCGTGGCAGTGCTAGAGAACGAAGTTATGCAGCAGCTCCAAATCTGAGAAAGCCCCATCACACCGGACTGTTCTGAGAGCAATGTTTGAATTGAGTGCAGCAGCAAAGCACAACTGTTCATAACAGAGTATGATAGTTAATCATATTAGATAAAACCAACAGTTCAAAGCCAAAACATCTGCAAAACACCAGCAGTGCTTTTTTTCTTTGTACATCCAAAACAAAAAAAAAAAAAAAAGGCGGAGGTTTTTTTTGTTGGTTTGGTTTGGTTGTTGTTGGTTTGTTGTCACTGCTACTGGTTTGCAAAAGCAAAAAGAACCTGATCTGATTTTTGGACACCAGATTTATCTTCCAGAGCTAACAGTTAGACAAATGGAGGAGATTTAAGATGGTAATGATTGATGGAGGAGGTGTAATTGCAAGGTTTCAGTTTTAGAGTGACTTGGTTAAAATGTAATGCTACAGTTAATGACATGCACAAAGTCTGAAGCAGAACAAAAGGTGATCTGTTATGTATTTTTTACAGAAGTGACTTTTTTAAGAGTTATTGAATAATTTGAGTTTTTCAAGCTTTCCACTTCCAGAAGCCTTCTTGGCTTCCACTTAAATGGATGCACTGATACTTTTCAGTTTAAAACATGCTTTAATTTTGTGAGAAATAACTCAAATGATTTTTCAGAGACTGGATCTCTTGTGAAAAACTTTTAATTTGTGATTGCAATGGTGGGCATCCTGCAAGCAGGAGCACACAACCAAAAGCACATCACAGCCTCATATCCCCTGCTGTGCCCTTCTCACCCCCCCGACACTAAGAATTCCTCCCCTGTTTCCTCGTTGATTGAGCTCTAGGTTCACAATCTCCAGTGCTTGCTATCTATCTCCTGCTATCGCTTCGTAAATTTGTTACCCCCTGATCTTTGCTAATTTTGTATGCTCCATCTATTTCCCTAGTTTTGACACTGGAGCCTCCTGCTTTTTGCTTATCTACCTATCCGAGCATATCCCAGATGCTGTGTGAGGCTAGGTCAGTGAGATTTTTCACTTGCAAAAACACAATTTTAACTCTCACACCTCCCCTGCTGCCAGGTTCACATTCTTTGCACGCACATCCCCTAGGTAGTTGGCAGAGTCCATTTCTCTTTGTTTCTCCAACTAAGTAGAATCCATAGAACAGTTGCCAAGCCATTATCTCCTGCCATATATCTGCCAGATAAGTTTGTTTCTTCTTATGCAATTCTGGGTGCAGATGTATGTCTTACAACCTCTACCTTTGGTAGCCCACCCTCCCCCAGCGATCTCCCCTAAGGAGGAGAGTATACAAATCATCGTGCCAACAAGAGTCTCCTCTTATCTCTCAAGAATGTGCGTACTCTATTCTTTAACCACAGACAAAAACTTGTCATGTATCAAGGGTCCTGAGGTGTGTCTCTTTTGTACAACCTTCTATTACATATCCAAAAACAATATGTTGTCTTCCACAGTTTGAAGATGTTCAGTGAGCTTCTACAATGAAAGAATCATCCTTGTCATCAGTTCCCATCAGTTCCTCCAACACTAAAAAAAAAAAAAAAAAAAAAAAAAAAAAATTATCTGTAAAAAGAGAAGACAAAGGAAACTAGATAATGGCATCATTTTTTTTGCAGATTAGGGCTGACAAAGGCATGAGAAAAATATAATGAACAGCCCATGATAGCTGCACTACCAATAGCCTGTATTGTTACCATAAAGTGTTCGATCAAGAAACTGAGACTCAAGTTGGAGTGTTAGAAAGCAGACATTGTTTAATAACAGCACTGGATGCATGGGGAATACTCTCCTCCTACCACAAATCACTTACACAAAAGATCTTCAGTTTATATACATAATTTGTGTTACATATGCAGAAGTTTCTCGGAGGTATGTTACATATGCAAGTTTCCCAAAAGCATGTTGCATATTCAGTGACCGATTTCAAGCAGGACCTCCTATTTCCTTTGTACAGAGAGTCAGCAGAGCTTCCTTATCTCCTTGGTTCAGAGACACAGCTCTTCCTGTTATCTAGACAAATTGCAGGGCAGGGGTATCCATCAAGGAACTCTAGCAAGCTTAATAATACTGTTACAGCTTGTATCTGTATGAGGAGATGGTACCAAATTTTCTGTGTCCCACTCCAAGTACCTGTGCACAAATTATCTGTGTTGTTATCCAGGTCATGGCTGTGAGATTGTGTCATTTGGTCATTGCTCCTTTAGTCTGTCTGAAAGTGCTTGATGCCGTCCAGATACTGATACAATCAAGGTGAACAACCAAATAAGTGGTTTCTTCGATCTCTAGTCAACTGTGATTGAAAGGGGGAGTTAGGAGTGGTAAACATCCCTCATCCTTTCATTAGCATCTGTTTGTAGAGCTCAAGTGCTGATTTTTTACTGCCTTTCAGAAAAGTGGGCTGCATAACACAGTTTACAGACATTCTTACTATTAGGGAGTCAGTTCCTTCCATTTGCTACACTGTCATCCTTCTTCCAGGAGGTGCTAATGCAGGAGGTAGAATTTATGTATGCATGATGTGAAATAAATCTCTTCAGTTTACAACTTCCATTTAATTTGGGAGAGTGTGTGTCTTTACAGCAGCTACAAACAAACAAATAAATAAAATGCAGACCTACTTTACTGCTGTTGCTTCTCAAAGAAAAGTAGAAGTTACAAATGCTAAGTAACTGAACCAGGTTTGGTTGGCTCTCCAGAACTCTTTTTCCCTTTTAGACAAATAACACTTTCAGTTATCCAAGTAGAAAGGGTCACTGCACAGCCTGTGTGGCTGCAGTCAAGTCATTTGGGCTACACACAAATGGATTTGACCAGAAGTGCTGATTTTCATAAAATAATGAGTACTTTATTTTATGCACCATTGTCAAAGTCTGGTGTGATCAGCTGTCCCACAGCATTAAAATAACCTCAGAGGAAACATTCATAAATTCTGAGACAATTTATTAGAATACCTACCCTGTATAGTTGTCAGCAGTGACAGCTGTGATGATGCTGATGAAGAAAAATCTGTATGCAACCTACAGAAGTGCATATTTGTATCTATGGGAAACATTTGTTTTGCTTCACTGCTGCCAGCCTATCTGTCTCATATCAGGAGTCAGCTTAGGTCAGATGAGTGATAAATAAGACGATTTTGATTCCTAACTGAGGATAATGTTTGAAAAGTTTCTAAGCATGAATAAATTTTTTTGGCTGATCTGCAGCTTCTTCAAAGAGTTTGATATCAGGGAGTGAAACAGTGTTTATGGAAAGAGAAAATAGAGCTGTGAGGAAGAAAAATACCGTGTTCACATCTCCCATTTCATCTTTAAACTATATTTTTTTCACTTCTTTTTCCTTCTTAGTCTAAAAAATGAAGTGTGAATTTATACGGTAGCTGGCAGTATAGTGATAGCTAACAGCCATAGCATAGGCTTTCTTGTCTTCCTCTACAACACATATCTTCTTTGAACTGTACTTTCTCATTTGAGATATCATAGATACTGATACTGAGCTGAAGAAAGCTCCAGAGTAATGCAACCAAGGAAAAGAAAGGTTATATTTAGTAAAAGAAGACAATTTTCAGAAATATCTAATAAATATAGAAGTAAAGAGTTTGTTCTCCAAGTTGCTTTGAAAGTAATTGTTTTTCTTGCTCATGTTGCCTAAAACTGTTGGCTGACTGGTAAAAGATTTCTTTTCTTTTTTTTTTTTTTTTTTTTTTGTTGTTGTTGTTGTTGTTTACTGTCCCTAATTCAAGAACCTCTTACAGACTAAAGATTATCTGTCTTCAGGGGCAAATACGTTCCAGCATCTCATTTCAGTAACCTTCCTCTGGTCAGCTTGACAAATAATTAAGTGATAACTGGGGACAGAAATTTGTTGCCTCTGTTAAAAAGAGGAAATAGATTTTGTTTAGATCCCATCCAGAACTGCCTACAATAGTTGATCGTTGACATTTTGTGTCTCTGAGCTTAATGTATTTGTAATCAGCAGCTTCTGCAAAGAGGATTTTTTTTGTTGTTGTTGTTGCTAGACTAATGCCTCAGGGTGTGCAAATAAAGACATCGTGTAACAGCAGGTGGTAACCTACAGTTGAAAAATTCTAGTGATGGATATAAAGTTGACACTACATCAGGAATTGTAACAAATAGATAAAATGCATGCTAACGCTAATGGAAAGGGGAGGTGAGAGAAGTGCTGAGAATGAGTGAGGTAAGGACTTGGTGCAGTAAAAGACTTTCCTGGATTCTACACTGTTGCATCCTTGTTACAAATTCTGGGCTGTATGCAGTGATCTTTGCTGAACAAAAACTTCTGCTGAATACTAGTTCAAGTCTGATAGCAAAATGATGCTGGAGATACTTGCAGACTTGGGCTAAGAGCCAAAACATTTGTGAAGGATGTAGAGGTCCTGCTGCTATCAAACTGGGTCTGAATTCCCATCTGCAGTTTTACAGTCTCCTCCTACGTAACTGTTTCCACATCCCAAAGGATCAGTCATTTTCCTGTCTCTGTAACATATTTATTTGTAAGTGTTGTCCCTACACAGGACTCTCTCTCTTCAACACTGAAATACTGTCTATCTGGGAGACTAGCCAGAGAACCTGGACAGTGTTCAATATTCATATGACTTAATGTCCTGAATCTGCTGCTGCTTTTCTAATGTCTCTGAATTGCCAGGCAGGCCTGTAACTGCCTCCACTCTAAGTAGTATATTTCAGACTCTCTGTTGCGGAGATCTCAGAGAAAATGCACAGAGACTTTCAAATATTTTTTTTTCAGTGCTTTGTGTATATGCACTAGAACTACTGATGTGTGCTATTCAGCTGTGACTCTTGGATAATGAAAAAAGTGGGCTAGAGAAATTAAGAATAGAAGTAAAGACCCCTAGGCAACAATGTAAAGTAACACAGAAAAGATATTACTCAATTGGAAATAGGCAGCTGGCACTAATGGCTCATTTGTTTAGAATCATATTCCTGGTCTGTCTGGCTTTCGGTGAGATGAGAGCAGGGAAAATCATGCCTGCCTGCCAATGGCTATCTTTAAAAGCACTATTAAATAGAGCCATTGGTCTGTAGCTGGAGAAGCACTCAAAACCTTCTTCATAATCGGAAATGGTTTTAGGAAACTGTCAAGTACCTGAGAAAATGTCCAGCTTCCAGCAACTCAGCTGTGCTGCTGGAGATGGTGCAAACTGAGAGGCAGCGTCCCTGCATGCTGCTGAAGGAGCTCTGTTTTGAGGAGAGGAATGCTAAGTGAACAAAACTTTATATAAAAAATAAGGCCTTGCTGTGCTTGAAGATACAGCTTGGAGTTTAACCTCCATACAGTTCCCATTGCAATATGATGGTTATTAATTATTTTTTATAAATAGTAAATTAAAAACAAACAAACAAATGTAGAACTGTGTTGGTTTTTTTTTTTCAATAGAATATGGAAATATATATTTTCATAGAATATACAATTCCATATATATTTGTGTTAATTACCAGTGTTCTGGAAGAAAGTAAGCTTGAGTACTGCTGGACTTGACCAGCCCAAATAAAGAGCTGTGAGATTTGCTGGTGGAAGAGTGAGAGTAGTACGAGATGGTGCATACTTGTCACTGGTCAGGAATGGGCACCAATATAATAGCATGTCATCTGTCTGGGTATTCCCATTTTGGGTACAGAGAGCATCCTGTCCCCATTCACCTCCTCACCGTGGTCCTCTTGGCCACAGAAACAGCTGTAACTTTTTTGATGTAATCAGGAACATGGGTTTTATTTTTTGATCCTGCTCCACCTGCTGCCATGAAGCACAAGCTGCCTGCCAGGTGGCCGTAGCTCACCCAGTTCATATCCCCTATCCCATTTCTTTACCCTTCTTTCTGCCATCCTTATTCCAAACTTTCTCTGTTCCCCTTCCCTTTCGAATAAATAGTTGCCTCTGACTACTTCTTCCCTAATGGTCCCAGTTTTACTAGGGCCACTCTGGGTATTTCCTGTACTGTCATCTAGAGGATATAATAACAACAATAACATCCTTAGAGGGCATTACTGACGTGGTTACTTACGCTGGCCTCACAAGACTTCGCTTCCCACGAGGTCCCCAGATCTTCCCTGCAGTTATTTGTGAGTGCCTAGTTCTCCCTTAAGTCCCAGTGAAATTCAAGCATCCTTGATGGCATCATCTGTAACTTTCATCAGCTCACTGATCTCATCCAACAACAACTCCTGCTCAGTGCTTTTCTAGATGCTGTTGAGTTACTGTAACTCCATGCCAGGGGCTACTTGATGGCTTAGTCATTGGCCTGAAATTGTTAAGAGAGAGACCATGTGTTAATTGTCTAGGTGCCTAGTTAAGAAATACTGGTCATTTTTTGCTGGTAAATCCATGGCACAATGCTTGCAGCTGTACATGTTGAGTAACAGGGTCACAAACCTTCTGTGCAAGATGGGTTGACTTGCAAAAGGTCGGAGTGAATCACCCAAAGCTCTTGAAAGCAAAACACAAAACTGGAGTAAATATGTCCTGTGGCAGTAGTTAGAAATGACTCAGTATATGAATAAAGAATACAGTACTATTTAATAAGTAATATCAGTGGCACTTTCTTGTTGGTAGATCTGACCCTGCTTGTACTCAGCAATGTTTTCAAGCTTAATTGGCTGCTACATCTTCATATCTATGTGCATTTGGTGGTTTTTGTTCTTTTTTTTCTAATTTTCCTGCACTGTTTCAAAGAGCAGGTGTAACTGCACTTTGTCCTAAGTTTCAGTTCTTGCATGCACCTGGGGTAGAGAGCAGTCGTCATGGTTCCAGCTGCAGCTCATTCCCCATTAGGGGCAGCTGTGTCACAGCCTTCTCACATTTTAGTTGGAGCCCAGCTCCTTGCTGGAAAGTTACAGAGCTTTATAGATAGTGGGTATTATTTTTAGAGGGAAACTTCACAGTAAGTGGAATGGAAATCTTCAGGAATTCATAAAGGGAGTTGACCTCTATCCATCTTCCTACGGAGAAGCAGATTTTCTTGTGAGCTGTTTACAAATAGTGAGTACTGCTGGAGGAATCCAGTAATGCACAGCTGAGGTATGGTAGCTAATGGGGGAAAATTGTGTATTTTCTGTAGGCAATGTGTGATTTAAGAGCATGGAGGAGGCTGCTAAATGGAGGTGAAGACGTGTGGATGTGTCATTAAGAGCTGTTATTCTGCTGGTCTAGAGGCTTGCTAGGAAAGCAGTGATCTGTTGTTGCTAAAAAAATTATTGCCACTATAAAAACTGATAAAAGATTGTATGTGTGCTTACAAGGCAGTAATCTTAAGCCTTACATAGCAAACAGAACAATCTGAAAGTTTGTTCTAAAAGTTACCCCAGAAAGTGTAGTTTGAATTTTTTGCTGTTTGTGCTGCGAGTAGGCAGCTTTCATTTTAGAAGTGCCTTTGAAGCACAGGAAATAAAGCATCTGTTTGCCAGGCAAGCTTCCTCCTGTACTAGCCAACATCTGCGCTTGATATTCAACTGGTGTAGACAAAGACTTGTTTAAATGATGTGTTTCATTTTTTTTAAAACCTTCAAGTAAGTACAAGCCACGGTATAAGAGCAATTTAATTGTATGGATTTATTTTCAAAAGCTTAGTTTGGTGCCCTTTCCTGACAAATGTGCCACTGCTTGTATTCATTGTTCATGGTAATGCTGTTTATAAGTGTAATTATTGTTGCTGTTATAATTGAGATTTCTGCTGAACACGTACTAGGCATTTTAATTTTCCAGATCTTCAGAGTTGCCCGCACTGTAACAAAGACAAAATATATACAGCAATTGGGTTATGTGATTTGTATGAGGTGCTGATGAGAGCAACTGCTCACATAACTTGGGGAAGGGGTGTAAATGCTTGATCTGCTATGGATTATTCCCATATGTTACATGTGTTCTTCTTCATACTGGTCAGACTACATGGGGAACAAGTGTGTGAAAATCTTTCTTCGTTTGTCATTGGACTGTCGGATAAACTTTGGTCAGCTCCTTATCAAAAGTAGTTTACTGGCTGGACTCCTCCTTCCACAGTTTTTTTTCATGGTTTGATAAATACAGGAACTGTTTGCTTACTGTATTTGAATTTCAGTTGGTGTCTCAATTATGTGATGTTCACTTAATGCTCTTCTCTACTGGTCATATATATTGTGTCTGGGAATGTCAGTCACTTATTTTGGATATTTGGCCTTAGTTTTTGAAAGTAATCCAGGAAGAATACTGGCACTGTGGAGAGAGTGCAGCCTGCCTTACTGAAATGTGCAGAAACCATGTGCCCTTATGTGTATGTAAAAAATGATTTGCTGAAACCTGAATCAAAATCTGAGAGGTGCTATCTGGTATCAAATTCCCAGAGTGGAAAGTATTTGTGGTAGAAGAATCAAGCAGCAGTGTTCAGCTGATAACAAAGGTTGTTGAGAGCCTGCTCTGGGGAGAGGGGTAAAACCTTTCTCTTAAGGAACATGCAGAATTCGCAACTCTGGTAATTATTGCAGATTTAGGCCACACTTAAGGCTGTTCCTATTTGTTAAGCAGATAAGCCACGTTGTACTGCTGAAATGGTGGAAACTGTGCAGAAGTCATACCTCTTCTTATGTATGGAAAATGATGCATATTTTTGCTTATATAAACTATTTGCAGCATTGTTACTGAGTTTGACTTTGTTCAGTATTTTGTTATAAAGGTAGAAAAATTAATATTTGTTAAAATGATGCATGTAAGCATTGATTTTTGGAGTTGGAGAACGGGAGTGGGAGGGAGAAGCCTTGCTCTGCGCAGGTCTATGGTATGATTTGAACTTCAATTTTACTCTCCTTGTGAAAAATGCCTGTGAGTAAATTCATTTCTCGTATTCTAGATGCTTTAAGAATCCAAGATGGCAATGCAAAGTGCTTTCTGAGTTTAATGATCTTTTTTTGCTGGCTTATGGTCAGCTCACATCCACCAGGAATCCCAGATCTTTTCCTGCAAAGCTCGTTTCCAGCTAGTTAGTCCCTACTATGTACTGCTGGGGGAGAGTGAGGGGAGGGAGGAGGTGTTATTCCTGTCCAGGAGCAGGACTTTGCATTTCCATTTTTGGAGGTGACTGTTGGCCCTCTTCTCTAGCTTGTTGAGGTCCCTCCGAATGGCAGCACAACCATCTGAAATATCTACTAGTCTTCCAGATTTTATATCATCTGCAAGTTTGCTGAGGGTGCACTAGTCCCACCATCCAGATATCAGTGAAAATGTTAAATAGTACCAACCCCTGGTGGACAGCACTAGTGACTGATTTCCAGTTGGACTTCATGTTGCTGATTGAATTGACAGACTCAAAGACTTGCAACTAGCTTGCTGTCTGCCTCGCTGTTCATTTATCTACCTGATACTTCAGTACTTCAGTTTTTTAATGAGGATGTTCATCTTAACCCTTACTTAAGAGGAACGACTTCTGCTGCCTTCTCCTTATCCACTGAACCAGTAATCTTGCTATAGAATGCCATCAGGCTAGTTAAGCCTGATTTCTCATTCCAAAATCTACCCTGCCTACTTGCTGTCACCTTCTTGTCCTTCCTGTTTGGACTACTTGCTCCAGGATTACTTGCTCCAGCACCTTCCCAAGGTGAAGTTAATCAGTACTTCCCCAGATCCTCTTCCTTGTCCTCCTTGAAAACAGCTGTGATGCTTGGTATTTCCCATTCCTCTGTGACATCACCCAATCACCATGGTCTCCTCAAATATAAGCAGCCGATTCTTTGCGATTATTTTCCCATTCTGTTGGACTTGATGATGATACCCTTTGTGAAGGGCTTGATTATTACTGTAGAAAGTAAAAGCAAGTACATGTCTTTGTAATACTTGAGTCTTGCTCTGAACTCATGGATGAAATACAGAATTATATCTGTTCACTGCTTAGCTTCCTGAGGAACAAGGCTGAGTGAATACCATCTATGTTTTACTCTGAATGCATCAGTGGTTTTCAAACCTCATTAATTTCTAATGATTTTTCCTTAAAGAGGAGAGGGAAGGGAGGAAGATAAGAATCTTATTATACCAGAATCCTCGGTAAGCACTTCCATCCCTATTGCTCTGTGCAACTCAAAACAGATTAGGAATGAAAAGAAGCTATCTTCAGTCACCAAAAATCATTCTGGGTAAAGAATGACAGTAAAACTGTCAGAAGATAGATGTTCTTAGAGCTGGTGCTTGTGTGCAAATGCAGAATGTTGTTTAAAAAGTGATACAAAGTTTTCTCATTTGTTGTGGGCTACCTTCTTCTCCTAGTTGTGGGAATAGCTAAAGTAGTCAAGAGCCAGGTTTCCTCAGATGGAGCTGGTCATTCTGTTTGTGATGAGACAGTTGGAGTAGCTTCACAATGAAGGCAAATCTGTGTGCTCAAAGGGAGAAAAAAATGTCACATACGGTCATAGAACACCGAGTGTCAGTTTCAATAAAGTTGTCAGACATCTTAACTTTAGAACCATGGAGTGAACTGGAATACCGAGATGTAACTATGATTTTTATTCCTCAGTGTGGTTGAGATTTCCAAGGCTGCAGTGACTGCAGGGGGCCTGGCCTGATACAAAACCTGAAGTATATAGGAGAACTCAGCCTACCTTGGCCAAGCCTCTGCTTGAGGGATCAGCCAAGCCTTTAAAACCTTCTGGTTTTAACATGTAAATAGTAGGGCAAATACATTTCACTTTTTTAATCAAAATTAAATTTTCTTGCTAATACTGGCGTTTATGAAAATGGAGGTTCTTGATTGTGGCTATTCTGTTTAAAAGCTGATGATTTGCTGCACTCTAGTGGCTATTTAATAGAAGTTTGCTGCCAGCTGCTATTAGGCCGATTCTGTCTGATTTCAGAATAGTTCAACTGGCCTTTATAAATTTTATTTAATTTTCCCCATTTCTGGATGTAGCACGTGTGTGGCTCTCTGCAGGTGGTAATATAAATCTTCTGGACCAAAGAGTGCTGGCAGCGCTCTGCTCCTACAGTGGCTGCAACCTGTCAGTCAGCATCAAGAGGAAGATGCATTTCCCTCAGGTGCTCCTGATTCTTCTCAGTGTATGTTCAGTTTGCTGAGGTGTGATTCTGTTTTGTTTTTTTTTGTTGTTGTTGTTTACTTGTTTGGGGTTGTTTTTTGTGATGTTGTTTTATTTTGTTTCATTCTTGATTGCTCAGTCCTACTGATTGGTGCAGTCTCTAAAGGAGGTTCAGGTTGGATATTAGGAAAAACTTCTCCAAAAGAGTGGTCAGGCACTGGCTCAGGCTGCCCAGGGGGTGGTGGAGTTGTCATCCCTGGAGGCGTTCAAGAACCATGGAGATGTGGTACTTAGGGATGTGGTTAGTGGGCAGTTTGGTGGTAGGTGGATGGTTGGGCTAGATGATCTTAGGGATCTTTTCCAACCTTTGTGATTCTATGATTCTAAGTTGCTGGTTTTGTCTGTTGCTGTGTTGTACCTTGTTTTGTTTGTTATTTTTTAATTTTTGATGCAAAATGTAGGTGATTGGCAAATATTAGGCTGGGACTGACTCCATATATTTGCATTATTTCGAAGAATAATTATTCCTTAAAGATTTTGGATTCATGTATTTCTTTGTATCTCTTCCTCTTCACATTTATGTTACTCCTACTTGGAGAATTCAGACAGCATCCTGTAGAGTAGGGAGGACTGGGTACAGCCTGTGTCTTCTGATATGAATGACTGGGGAAAAAAAATTTGGTGCTGTATCAGCACATAACTGTGCTGACCTCGCAAAGCAGGACTCTGGTTATTGCATGTATTTCTACAGCATCTTAAAACAGGCCTTAACTAACAGACTGTCTCTAATTTGACTAGAGGACAGATGTGCTGTTGGAACACAAAAAATGAGAAAAGGAGGTGACATCTTGAGTCTCCCCAGTGCTGTGCGTTTTTCCTGCCCTGAACACCAGCTACTGTTTTAATTACTCGGGTTACTGCTTCCATTCACTCTTCTCTATCCTGTACCAGCCTGTTGTGCTCGTTGTGTCCTGTTGTATTGATGTTCATGCAGCGCGGCCCAGCCTATTGCTGCTTAGACCCCTGCTTGCTGCTCACCAGCAAGGCACCTTCCTCCTCCTCCCCTCTATAAAATGGCTGCAGAACTCAGCAGCTGGGAGTGATGGCTTGCTGTGTGTGAGTCTGATTTCTCTGCTAGTGAGAAAGTTGTTGTATTTTACCACTTGGCATAGGCAGAATGCTAGAAAGGGGTTGTCAGCTACTTATAGCCCACTTGCATTTAATTCATGTGAAATTATAGGCCCTGTCACATTAACAAAACCGAGGAGAAGGATTAGTTTCTGCTGCTCAGTTGCCTATTTCTGAGGTCAGGAACAACTAGATGATACAGTGGCTTAGAGGTAGATGTTGTACCACTCAAACAGCTAGGCAGCATCTAGTTTCTCAAAGATGCCTGAAGGAGTTTCTGAAGAAATTATCTTTATTTATTAATACTTTTTGATATCACTGACCATCCTTGTTGGCTCTTTGTCTCTTAGGTACATAGAATGTGATGCATTCTCTGAGAAGTCTCTTTAATACTACAAGCATATTAGATCAGTAAAAACCCATTGTGTGGCAATGCAGTTGTGCTGCTTTTAAGCCCACTGTGTGTTCTGACATACTGCAGCTGGTAGTAAATGCTGGTGCTTTGATTGTTTCAATTAAGTTTGTTTGAGTAGTGTGCCATTTTTAGATTTCATACACAATTACAGGAGCATGGCGACAGCTATGTTTGGGTTCATGTAATGATAACTGAGGTATTGATTTTTGTCAGTAGGGAAGTCAGCATATAATTCATCACTAAGAGTGTAAGACTGACCAAGAAAGAAATTGATGGTGTGGAACTGAAAAGCATTCAGATGGACAAGGGTGTCAGTCATGGAACTCAAAAAGCTCATGGCTTCATTAGACACTCGGTGACTTGGAAATGTGTTAATTCTAATGGAGTAAATGACTTCAGGTTGGTGCTTGTTGTGTAGGTGTTTGTGTGTGGCGGTTGTTTTATTCTGTTTGTTGCTGTGCAGGTGTGTTTGCAGTTCATTTCTAGGTACAGCTCTGGTCTTCCTAGCCCTAAAGCATGTATGCAGAGTGAACGATATTCTTAGTATCCTTGCAAAGGTTCAGGAATATATTCCAGAATAGGTCATTTTACTCCCTATTTCTGTAGGAATGTCGTTAAAACAAACTATTTGACAGCCTCTTTGGTATTAACTGCTCTTCCACTCATAGGAGTGGTAAGCGGAAGTGATGAGAAAAGTTGAGGTAGATTGTGCCTGTTGCTGCCCTCACTGCCAAAAAGAAGAGGGCTTAGACCTCCGAAGACAAAACCAGTCTGTGCAAGGGACTGAAAAATGTGTTGATGTTTCTTTGGCAAAAAGTGAAACAAAACAAACAAAAAAAATCAACCACCCCATGACAGCTGATGTCTTCATCAGCTATTTTTGAGACCTGTCAAAATGTTCTGGCTTAGGTCTCTTCTGAAATACTGCTTTCTGTGTTAACGTGTTTGCAGCAATAGCAAAGATTTCTAGCTGGAGGGTAGGGTGAGTACTTTGGAAAAGGCTGTCAGGTGATGATACAAAGAAGATATTTGTATTGATTCCCTGAGGGAAATAAGTTGTTCATTTAAATTGCTTGGTGTTGAAGGCCTGAAACTATATACTATGAAGCGTGGAGTCTGCATTTTGTACTTGAAAGAGTTCACTATTTGTGCTGTACGCGGTGGGTTGTTAGCTGTACGTACACTGTCTTGCATGGCTCTTCTGGCTCATTTAATTCTTTCAATAGTAAATGCATGGATTGTAGCTAACATAACTCCAAAAACACCCAAAAATCCTCTCTGTGAGCTCTACTTTCCTACTTCTATGGAATATGTCAACTAAATCTCACTGGACAGATGCAGGACATGCTATGTAAATATGAGTTTATCCTCATTTTGTTGATATGGTATATAACCTAATCAGTATAAGGCAACAGCCATCGTAGTTGGCACATTGCTCTGTGTTCTTTATGTTGCTACAACCAGCGGCAGCTCGCTCCAGGGTGATCAAAGGTGTTAAAGTGTTTTAAATAAGTATTTTGGGGTCATAGATACAGTCCTTTTTCAGGGCTTGCTGGGGAATAGGAAATAACACAGGGGCTGTGCTAATAATGTTGATTTTACAACCTGACTAAAAAACTTGGTAATATAAACTTGTTTTTACGGAAATACTCCATTTTAAGGTAAGTGGTAGATGCTGTACTTTTCATTTACAGAAATGAAGTCTTCCCTATTTCTTAAAGTGGAGAGAGGGGAGAGTAAGTTATCCGAATTGTTGCTGCTGCTCACCAGTCCATACAGGCACAAAACTAGTCATTGGGTTTAATAACTTCTGTTTTCTTCTTTCTTTAAACAAACATGAACAGGTGTTTGCTTTCAGGTATTATTTACCAGAGCTGGCTAGAGTCAAGGTGGTTTCTGCTTGAAAAGTGCTGAGACAGTGAAGCTAGAGCTGCTCAGGGTATAATTTAAAAATATTTTAACAATACCAGCCTACCTCTGTCCCGTGTCCCCACCACCACCCATGCAGCCCCATGGTAACAGAACAATGCAGGACGAGGCACACAGAGCTGGGGCCACTTGTGTTCACGTGGACATGGAGTGGTGCACAGCTGCAGTCCATTCTGAAGCCCACCTGTGTTCATGTGTAATGTCACCGCTGCCTTTACACTGCTTGTGCAACTGATATGTGGTCTGATCGGTGGATGTGGAAGAAATAAAGCTTTTGTCTGCTCTAGTTAGTGTATTTAATAGCCCTGCATGGAAAAATTCATTTTCATGTCTTGAAATAATAGCATAACTCTAGTGTTTGCTGTTTGATCCCAAACTAATGTCCTGGTGCTGCGATGGAGTAAGTGTTGTGGTGGGTTTGGTTTTGTTTTTTGGCGGG